>JAPPVO010000013.1:24352740-24438843 GCA_030407325.1 Camellia japonica | reverse complement strand
CCAGATACAATACAGAACGGCTGTAAGCCCAGATATAATACAGATCGGCTGTAAGCCCAGATATAATACAGAACGGCTTTAAGCCCAGATGTGATACAGAACGGCTTTAAGCCCAGACATGATACAGATTGGCTTGAAGCCCACAGATAATACAGAACGGCTTTAGGCCCAACATATTATGCAGAGCGGCCTCAGGCCCAGATATCAAAAGATTGGCCTCGGGCCCATTATTAACAAAACAGAATGATTCCAGATACACAAAGATATCATTGTTCCATAATATATATATGTTCCATTTGTTCATCATGAATTCAGATAGTTAACTTGCAGATAACAGAACGTCAGTATTAACTCTTAACAGTAAGCAAAATGTACTGCTACAGTACTATTACTCAATTGTGCACAAAGATTTTCCCATGGTTTATTATAAGTCGACATAGTTGTCTTGCAGATAACAAAACATTAATAATAACTATTAACAGAAGGCAAATGTATCATTGCATTAATAGGGACAGAACAATTCACATCATAACGGCCTCGGGCCCACGTCTATTACTAGGGGCAGAACGACCTTAGGTCCATATCAATGCCATTATTCAAGCATATCGATTAATTGAATCAAAACACAACATTAATGGAATAGACTATTCACAAATAGCAATACATAAATCATAATCACAGGAAGTAAGTGAAACATATTGTTACACTACTATTACTCACAGTGATCGGCTCCCGGTAGTAATGGGACGATGTCCTCGTCTCGACCTACAAGTACAGTGCACAACACATAACATGAGATTATACTCGATCCTTTACTTATTCTCTTTGATCATTCAATCAATTAGCCATGGGGTACCAAGCTCATTATTCCTTAATAAGTTATAATCCATGTCTCAGAAAAATAGGAGAAATCGATGGGAAATGTTTAGGTGAAGAAATGGTACAAACTGGTTGACAGAAAGTGAACAGTCGTCAACTAATTTGGGCATAACTATTTCTGTATTATAATTTTGGAGTGAGACCACCACCATTGGAAACTAGACTTCCGGGGCTTGATTTTAGGCTCAAGAATCACTCAAAACAGAGTCCGAAGGCAAAAGATATGCTTATTCAAAGTTGGCTGAACAGAGTTGTCTCCCGCACGTGCGGGAAACAGAGCCGCACGTGCGGCCCTGGGCAGTTTGCAGTCCGAAAATGGCTGTAAAATTGGAACTTCTCATTTTCAAAATCAAACCTCAATTTCATGTAAATCAAAGCCCAAACCCTTTAATACATGATAAATTTTACATTATTAATCTCCATCAAACATCATAACCTCAAAATATTACTCAATTCCCAAGCACAAGAACAACAAGAGCATAATATAGCCATAGTTGGGGTTCAAAGTTCACATCTCCATATCATCAATCCTTGATTTATGTAATTGATGCTTTAAACATAAGGATTCAAGATAGATGATCATACCTTAGTTCAATCTTTGTTTTCTCTTAGCTTTCTTCAATTCCCCCAAGTTCCCATGGGTGATCTTCTTTTTTTCTTTCTTCAATTCCCTTCAAGGATCTTCAAAACACCATGGTATTGAGGAGCTTGTCTCTCTTCTCTCTCTCCTTTTCACGGTTTCCCCTCTCCTCCTTTAGATATTTTTAGGTTCCAAGAGATGAGTTCAACTCATGCCTCTCATATACATATACATTAAATATACACACATATAAGTTTAACACAATAGGGAGAGCCAAACGTGGCCTTACGAATCGCATTAAATCAAATTCCAATTAAACTTCCCAGATGACTCTAAAAATTGTGCTGATCGTAAATATGTCCCCTGTTCTGGTTTCTGAAGCCTCTAAGGCCTTCAATTTGCAGTACCAAGTTAACCACCCAAACGTGTATTAACGAATCAGACAAATTAGATTTCCAATTAATTTTCCCAAATATCTAAAAATTTCCATTAACACACCCAAGTACTCAATGTGATTTCTGAACCCGTAAAGGTCGGTAATTTCAATTTTAAAGCTGTGGCTCAATAGATAATTCCTCAATTTGAACATATATCATTAAATTAAAATGCATTAACCCATAAGGCCATAAAGGTAATCTCTAATACAGATTTTGGGGTCGTTACAACTTACCACACCGGTAGTATTTAGAAAATAACATACATGAAAATATCTTTACTGAGATATTACTCATAGTGTTTAAATGGTTGATTTGTCCTCGAGATTGACCCTACACAATTCATAGCACATACGGAAATTGGGTTACAATACAATTCAATCCATTCTCAAATTCGTTTATCTTTCTTAGGCTTCTTTCTAACTCTTTAGTTCATTTAGGATGCTCAATGCATGGCTACGAACGCTTAGAAATGAAAAAGAACATAAATCGAAACATAAAATAGCTTGTCAAAGTTTGTTGAAATGGGGCACTTCGCTTGAGCGCAACATTGGTTGCTCGAGCAAACCCCTTGGTTTGCAAAAGTACTGGATGCTCTCATTTTATGCTCGAGCCAAGACTGAAAATAAAGGGTGGTCACTCGAGCGGTCTTTTGATTGCTTGAGCCAACCCCCAATGTCTGCAAAAGTACTAGGAGCTCGAAATGTATGCTCAAGCGACACTTTCATCGCTCAAGTGAACTGCTCGAATTATGGAATTTTCAAAATTCTATTTGAGCTTCAAACACAACTCCAATGCTCCAAATTCATGCATGACTCACTCAAACATGCAAGAACACTCCCAAATACATATATTTGAAGTTAGTTTCAGCCCATTGTTCCAAAATTCCATGAATTCATCAAAATTCAAACTGTAAACTTCATGAATTTGACAAAATGATACTCTCAACTTTCATGCATGTGTGAATCTAGCTTGAACTCTTGTTCTCTCATTTTCAAAACATAGAATTGAGTTTCATAACCTTATGACTCATGAATGCATGTATCAAATAACTCCCAATTCAACATGATTATCATAGTTTATGCTCAAATATGAGAGAACATCACAAATTTATACATGCATGCACATATTGATCCTAATATCCACATGTCAACTCAATTCTTCCATTTATTTACATACTTTTTTTGAATTCACATAATTATGAATTTAAACTCATGAATTAGAGTTCAATTACTTACCTAGAGCATTGATTATCACTTGTATTAGTAGATTCTTGAGCTACTCTTCACAATCCTCAATTCCCTTGAGCAAATCTTCAAAGATGATCTCTCTCTCTCTCTAGAATGGCTCACTCTCTCTCTAAAATGGATCTCCTTAGATTTTTGAGTGTTCAAAATGAACCTAAACACTTGAATTAACCTATATATATGCTTGACTAATCAAATGGCTAATCAAGCTTTAGTGCTAATTAATCAAGGCTCAAGTTTAATCAAATTTAATCTAATTATTTTGATCCAAATCAATTTTTAATTAAATTTCACCGTAGGGTCTAAAAATTATGCTAATCATAATGGTACAACCAATTTTAGTTTCTGTGGCCTCTATGACCCTCAATTTCAGTTTATTACTGAATATCGATTAATTTTCCTATGATGAACATATATGAATTCAAATACATACATAATCACATGATTAGCATCCAAATTTACATTAAGCACATAATCACAAATATAATTATGACTTAATAGTATAATGCATAACGGGGTTCTCACAGAGTATGTCTTACCCATTGAAATTGAGGTTCCTTCACTATGTGTACTGGTAGAATGTCAAATTGAGGAGGTTGAATGAAAAAAGAGTAGGTTCGAGGAATTGATGTTTTTCGATGAAAAGAGGCTACAAGCTTGTCGACACCCCATTTTGACTGGCCTTAAGACTTTAGCGCTCTTTTTTGAACACCCAATGATGAAAGTTGGAATGTGCTATCTTACAAATTCTTCAGTAAGAGAGTTGGGTTGAAGTTTTAATCCCTACCTTACATCCATTTAGGCTAAACTATTTTACACCTTTTTTAAAACCCCTTTCAAAATGTTTTTTATTTTTATTTTTTATTATTTATTTATTTTTTGGTGTGGAGCCAAATATTTTATGAAGTTCCGAGGCTCACATTTTCAAAATTCAAGTGTTAAATTTTTTTAGTAAATTGAGTAAGGACAAAGTGAAAATGAGTAGAAGGAATAAGAATTTTTTGGAAAAAAAAAAACCCGACTTTCCCTGTTGGAAAATTGATCTGGTTGTATAGGGAAAAATTGTCTGGCCAGACATTTTTTGTCTAGCCAAACAATTTTTCATCTGGCCAAATGAGTTTTTGTCTAGCCGGATGATTTGTCGGGAAAACAAAGCAGTTTCGAAAAATTCAGCATTTTCTATGAATTTTACACTAATATCTTATATATTTTGCCTTTAAAGTTCCTCTGCAAGTTTCTCCGATATTTTCTTTGCCTCAAAACTCTATATATACACCACTCTAGTTCATTTTTAAACGGGTTACAAAAATTTTCAAAGGCGAGAGACTTGATTAAGAGTACTACACACCTACTTCATCTTCAACCTTCCTCTTCTTGATTATATACCTAAACTCCATTCAACCTTGACTTGGAGCTTCTTGATAAGGATTCTTGGACTTAATCAAGAACTTTGAGGGAGCTAGGAAAAGAGTTTGATAAGAAGAAAGCTTATTATCTTCTTAAAAGGTGAACTTTTGCACTTTCTCTTACTTTTTCTCCTTCTTTTTTGATCATCAAGCTTTTGATCTTACTATTAGCTTGTTGTAATCATGTGATGGGTCCTCATGGATGTTGGAGGGGGGGGGGGAGAACTAGGATATAGCCACCTATCCATTGAGTTGATTGTTCTCTTTATTTTCTTGTGCTTTTGCATTACTTTTCTTGCTTTCTAGTGCTATAATTCATTGTTGTTGTATATAGATCTGTTGATTGGAACCTTGTGGATGTGGAGGGAAGTAAAAACTAGCTACCCATCCACAAGTTTAATTATGTAAAGTAAATTCTGTCCTCTTTATACACTTTCTCATCACATATCCTATCATTCAAGCATGTTGTTCCATATGCTTTGCTCATTCTTAATGAGTAATGGTGGTGGTTTCATGGGGCTAGTTGGATGATTTTTAGGGTTTGACGTTGAGAAGGTAATTGGTCTTCATTTTTTTTTCTTGGAAGTAAAGTAAAAGATTTTGGGTCAAAGATGTTGAAAACTATCTTCTCAATCTTTTGTAAACATGGAAATGGATGGAAACATCCTTGGTCCATGAACAGAAGAAGAGTCTTTAATAGCCTTTGATGAGTCACTTACTTGAAAGGAAAAGTTCCACTAAGAAATAGTGGAAATCTACTCTCTCCAATTAATAACACGAATTTGGGTATTAACATGCCCTTATTCACAATAGAAGAATGTAGGTTTCCATTTATTTCTTGGGCCTGAATTTCTTCTTACCCTAATTCATTTCATTTGATGATTTGTTGTAAAATATCTATTGTATATAGTCAATTGTGTTGCACCAAAATAGAGTTTCTCTCGATTCTTTCATCTGGCTGGCCAAGAAACTATCCGATTAGCAAATTCTTCATCCAGCTAGCTAACGTCTCTCCAAGAAAAACAAGCAGAACATTGCGGCTTCTGGAGGGTGATCTCCTGTGTTCTTGGGCCTGTTGCTTGTAATTTATTTACTTTTATTTTATTATGATTTGTTCGATTTTGTTTCATTTGGCTGGATCGATTCATTGTTGTAATAACTTCTCTAACCACACGTTTTTTTCTTTTTTTATTCATTCAGTTGTTGTAATAATTGCCCCCTCCCTTTGGTCTTTCTTTTCCATTCAATTGTTGTAATAACTTATAACCCCACGTCTTTCTATCCCTTTTATTTCTATGCTTTCTATGGTATGTATATAGCTTTATGTTTTATTTATCATATCCATGCCTTGCATCCACTTTTCATGCGTAGGTTTCGATTCATTTGGATTTGTAGGTTATTAGTTTGTAACGCCTCGAAATAATAGTAATGACCTACATTCATAATATCCCAAGAATATAGGAACTTACACAATAACGCCCTTTCATTAATTCTCTTTTGTCGTACAAAAGATGACTAACACATGCAGATATACATTCATAAACCCTAGATCATGAATCTATAGCATATGACATGTGTAAATGAATTGGAACAAAAGGAAGTACAGATAAGTTATGCCCTAATAGCTACATCTTTCCAAGTCAATGCTTGGATACAACAAAAAAGAGATAAACTTAATACATAGAAAGCCCAAGGCTTGTACAAAATAATTACACAAAATAACAAAAAGAAGCTCTCGGATCCAAGTCCTCCTAAGCTACGTCCTTGGTGAAGACACATCATTAGTATCTAAAAGTTGTTTTATACATAGGGTGAGCTAAAGCCCGATAGAAATGCTTAAACAAAATGTATGAAGCTTAACAGAGTCATAAAGTGAATGCATATGCATGCATTTGCCAATCATTATGCTTTTTCTTTCAAAACAATGTAATGACTCAATTATATGCATATCAATTTTTAAAACAACACTTTCTAAATCAATAAATAGGGTAGTGGATATAAACATTGGGAATCTCTAGGTACGTGTCTGCCAGTAAGATATAAAGCACTACCAAAGCTATTTTACCGGTACTAACCAAAAGGATGGACACCTAACCATCAGGTTTCTAGACTTTCACCAAGGACACACAGGCCAACATAATAAACCACAACCACACTCCCTAACCAGATTCACCAAGGTATACACCATTTTTTCTAAAAATAATACATTTTCAATGATTAAGTATGAAACAATACTTAATGCAAGATGTATAAGTAATTAGTTTCAATTAACCTAATCATCATGCAATTTCTACAATAATCAAAGTTATCCTCCACCGATAGCCCAAAACAGATATCTTTACTCAACATATAATTTTTCCCATAATAGATATAATCTCATAAATTTCAAAATGGGAGCTATAATATAGATATTCAACTCCACACTCATCATCCACAGATACATTCATCTTATCTTTCGAACCCAACATCTTTTCATTTTCTTTCATAATCAAACATTAATGATTTTCCAAGAAACATCCTTTACTTTCAAAAATCACATTTTATGAAGGAATTTCCAACATTTTAACACAACCTAACTATATTCACCCCTTCACAACCTTTTTTAAGAATCCATTTGAAAACCCTTCTTTTACATATCAAACCATAGATTTAAACCCAAAATCCCCAAATGACTAAAGCTTTTTCAAAGGACAAATAATCAAGCTAAGAATCATACAAATATTGAAGAAATCCCTACCTCAAGAATAGAAGAAAAAGGGAGCAAGAGAAGAAGTTTGACATTGCCGAAAATAAAATCTTCTTCGATTAAGCTTTCAATGAGCTCTACCTTTTTCTCCAAGGAACAATAGTGGAGAAATCAACGGATATGGGTGTATTTGAGGTATTAGGCAAAAACTAGAGAGAGAGTGCAGAAATTAGGTTTAAAAGTGTTTTAGAGAGAGAGAGAGAGGAGAGAGAGAGAGAATAAAAAAGTGACAAAAACCTTTTTTCTCGATTTGATATACGCACAGACCGCTCGAGTCCACAATGACCCCTCCCAAAAGTTTAGACCTACAAAAGACCGCTCGACCAAAGATCACCCTACTCCTAGAAGTTTTACAGACCTGCAAAAATACTGGATAATCTTTAGGAGTGTAAAAATGGCCTGCGGCATGTGGGTAGCTCGAAGCTCGCTCACAGCCCGGGGTAGGCCCGACCCGTTTAGGACTAAGACCGACCTAACCCGAGCCCTTGGGCCTGGGCCATCATTTTGAACCCCGGCTTGGCCCGTGGCTAGCCCATCGGCTCGCTTAAGGCCTGGCCCGAGGCCCAGTGTCTTTTTTAGTGGAAAATAATAAAATTTTGGTAGAAAAAATTTAAAAGCAAAAAAAATAAAATGGTTAAGCCTGCCCAAGCCCGGTCCAAGCCTGAGGCCAGGCCTAGGCCTAATGGGCTAGCCCACCTAAGGCCCGAATACCCCTAGGCCTGGGCGCTTAGGCCTAATTTTTTGGCCCGTGGGCCGGCCCACCCCGAATTTTGGCAGGAGCCTGCAAGGCCCAACATAGGCTGGGCCGAGCCAGATTTACATCCCTAATGATCTCAAAGACCGCTCGAGCGAACAAGGAATGAAATAGATAGCAACTCTTTTGGAAAAAAAAAACCTGTTCAAACACAACTAACAACTCTAAACAACCAAACTCAACTAGAAACAAGATGATAAGGGTGTAAACAACAATTAAAGGCATGAAAGTTCCATATCTAAGAGCGTTAAAAGGGTCGGGTCTAAATCGGAACCGTTATAATCTTTCCCACTTAAGAAATTCGCCCTTGAAATTTAAATCAAACCTCAAACACACATTATTCCAATTGCATTATTAACTCATGCTAGATACAGTGGTATGACATCACCATTCAACCCATAAACACTAGAGTTTTAAATTTCCAAACATCAGAACATTTATATATTGCAACGCAATGAAATTTAGATACAAGACTCAAATACCACAAATAGGTCCGGATACTTCTTGTCACGCCCCAAAATTTAGAAAATTAAATATTAAATTAGGACTAAACCCCAATCAATATTCCATCATCCAAATCCTAGGGGTGAAACAAAATCTAAACATTCATGTCTTCAAAGGGTTGAAGTAAATTTCCATCTCAAAATATTACAAGGGGGAAAAAAAAAAAAAACTAACAAAACGCCAACCAAACCATCCACCATAATTTCATAACTAACCAATACCTCCAGCATTAAAGTAACAATAAATAGTCAAAATAACTTAAATAATGTAAAGTTACAAACCATGCCAAATTATCAAAATACTAAGGTCATAAAAAAAATAATAAATACCTAAACTAATATCAACCCTAAGCTCAAGAAAACAAAAGATGTCCAAACAACATGTCCAACAACTATAGTTATTTCTCTTCACCACCGTAGTCCCAACTAATCCTGCAAAGGAAGCTCGGCTGCGCTTAAATAGAACGCACCCGAGTTGCCAAGAGACAAAACGGGTCAGTATACAGGTATACTGGTATGAGTACAAGATTTAATACCTATGTGTCCACCAAACACAAACAAAAATACATTTAATTCTTGTTACAGGACAAAACAAGTAGTTCCATTCGCACCGAGATGAATGGGTAGTTTCCCAAGATACGGTGGCATTTAGTTTCTTGCCCGTACACAACGAATTATAAATTAAGTATAAAATAAACAAAATTGAAATAAAAATATGGTGGGTTAGCCTTGCATAAAAAGTTAGTAAGACCTACCATCCTGCAAAAAATAAAGTTAGTATAATTTAATTATAAGTAACTTGCTAAAAAAGTATAAAAATGCACCGTTTTATACTTAAATAATTCAAATTGACCAAAACTCAAAGAACAAAAGCTGTACATAATCAAATTTCCTAAAAGATAACGCGAACGAATTTAGTAGAAACTGAACAGGTTGAGAGAAAAACTTGATAGAAGAACCTAGACGGAATTCAACCGAAAAATCTGAAGCTGAAAACGAACAAAAACTGCCCTAAGATGATTATTTTGGGAAAAGTTCAAAACGCAAAAAGTGTGCAAAATAATTTTTTTTACTTCAATTTACGCAAAACCAATAAAAATGAGCTCGTTTCATGGGTTAAAATAGCCTCTACATTACTAAAAAATGAATAAAAACTACTATAACCAAGATCATCTGATTATAAGTTCTAATCGATCTTTTTAGTACAAAGTTAAAATACAAAAGTTTTCTAGAATTACATGTATATGTCTCTGCCCAAATTTTATAATTTATCGAGATCGTTTACTATTTTTTCAAGATGTACAAATCAATACAATTCATACTATACTAATAAACTCATATTTAATTATTTGTATCTTAGCTCCACCACTTCGCCCTCCACTTCCGGCCTACACATATATCCCATGTGCCTTCCGTATGCCTAACATCGCTCCGAAGCCAAACTTGCATGGGATGTCGTCCTGAGTTTGACCCACACTCTCCGGATGGTTAGCATATACGTATGCGCGTAAATTAAAGCACTCGTCTACTCATGAGAACGATGCAACAATATATATATACACAATCTCTCATCTACTCATGAGAACAAACATAACAATGCCAAGCCTAAGGCATTTAAATAAATCTCATAATCCTCAGTCTTTTTCTATTTTATTTTTTATACACTCTTTCTCACCAACACTCAAATAAAATAACAATCCATGGAGTCATGGTGGAGTATAATGAATTTTTCAATGGGTTCCTAATTAATTTTAATTTCATATATCTATGAGTGTGATTACAACCATAAAATAAATACATATAAAAATCATAAACCTTGAATACACAACTAATCAAAATAATTAAATCAATCCATCATCTTCATGTAAACACAATATCAAACCAACATCAAATAAATATAAATAAATAAATAATAAAAACACAATAAACATAAATAAAGAAAAGTGGCTTTTACACTCACTATTATTTTTGAAGATCAAACAAATATTTGAAGAATTAATGGAGCCACCAAAACAAAACCCTAACCCTTTTTTTCTTCTCCACTCCTCTATCACGCCGTCCCTCTCTTTCTCTCGAAAATTCTATACATACACATCACTCTCTTCCCTTTTTCTTTGATTAAAATCTCTCTCTCTCTCTCTCTCTCTCTCTCTCTCTCTCGGCCACTACTCCCTTAGGAAAACTTCCACACACACACTATTGTGATTAATCCTAGGTCTAATATATAATACCTAATTGACTATTATATTTATATATAAAAATACAACATAAATAGATATAAATATGATATATATTTTATCAATATATAAAGACTTTTTTTTTTATAAACAATATAAATATATCAATATTCGGATTAATTACCTATAATTAAATAACACATTAAATTAATTAAATAAACACATAAATTCTCATGTATCCACCAATTAACAAAGACAAAAATAAAATAAAGTAATAATAATAATAATAATAATAATAATAATAATAATAATATAATAATAATAATAATAATAATAATAATAATAATAATAATAATAAGTAATGACTTAAGAAAATTAGGGTCGCTACACTTCTCATGGACTTTGCCTCACACTCCCAAGTCGCCTCCTCAACTCCATGGTATCTCCACAACACCTTAATCAATGGAATAGTCTTGCCTCTCAAGACTTAATCTCGATTATCTAACACCCGAGTTGGGCTCTTTTCACACGAGGCATCCTCATCTACCTCTAACTTGGTCCAATCCAAATGTGTGAAGGATCAAGCTCGTACTTCTAGAGCATACAGATATGAAACAGGTCATGAACCCTAAAAAGTTAATGTGGCAAGGCCAAACGATAAGCTACCTCCCTAATTCGCTATAGAATCTCAAAAGGCCCAATATATCTAGCAGGTAACTTTCCGCTCTTTTCGAATCTCATCAAATCCCATCTCGATGATATTTTAAGAAACACACGATCCTCCACCTCAAAACATAAAGACCTCTTCTTATGGTCGGCATAGCTCTTCTGATGACTCTGAGCCGAAACCAACCTCTTACGAATAAGCGCAACCTTCTTCGTCGTTTCCTAGACTAATTTAGAACCTAACATAGGTGCATCACTCACCTCAGCCCAACACACTGGAGATCTACACGGTTTTGCTATACAAGGCCTTAAAAGCTGCCATACCAATACTCGTTTGAAAATTGTTATTATAGGCAAAGTCCACCAAGGATAAATACATCTCCCATAACCCTTTGAAATCGAGAACACAAGCCCAAAACATGTCCTCTAAGATTTGAATGGTGTGCTCGGACTGCCCGTCAGTCTGAGGATGATAAGTGGTGCTAAACGTTAACCTAGTGCCTAAGGTATTTTGTAGGCTCTACCACAACCTAGTTGTGAAACACGGATCTCTATTCGAGACGATAGTCACTGGGACCCCATGAAGTCAAACTATGTCCTTAACATAAAGGTTGGCAAGATAATCTACGAGTCACTCGTGTGCATAGGTACAAAGTGTGCTAATTTGGTTAACCGGTCGACTATTACCCATACAACATCATTACCCTATTGAGTCCTCAGAAGACCCATAACAAAATCTGTTGTGACATGCTCTCACTTTCACTCAGCTATAGGTAAGGGTTACAATAAATGCGTTGGTTGTTGATGCTCAGCCTTTATTTATTGATAAGTAAGACACATGGAAACAAATCATGCTACGTCTTTCTTCATCCCCCTCTACAAAAACTAGCGACTAAGGTTATGATACATCTTTGTGCCTCCCAGGTGTACCGCAAGGCGAGAATGGTGAAACTCTCGGAGGACCTCCTCTCCAAAAGATTTTGGCTCAAAAAGATAGTCTAGATACCTCACACTCGAGTTAGGATAAACATTCAAGCCCTTCTGTACCTTCCCATTGAATATCTTCCCTCGGATAGATTCCACTTTGCAATCATTATATTGTGCTTCTATAACTCAACTAACTAAAGTAGGTTGTGCAACCACTGTGAACAAAGCGGCTGACCCGACGGACTTGTCAAGACGCAAGTCAAATTCACCTACTATACCCAAGATGATGGCGATACTAGCTACAGTACTTGCAGATTTTCTACTCAATGCGTTGGCCACTACGTTGGCCTTTCCCGAATGATAATGTAACTCAAAATCATAATTTGTGACAAACTCATTTTGTATTATGCTTTTGGTTCCTTAATTGTGCATGTGCATATGTGCTAAGTGTGAATTTGGGTGATAATTATGTCATTAGTATGTTTTTGGCTTTATATCTATTGATAGTAGGAAAATCTATTTTGATTTTTGCTTTGATCTAAAAATTGAAGGCCTTAGTGGCATCAAAAACCGAAATTGGCTAATTTATTGTGATCAACATAATTCTTAAAGCCTATTAGAAAGTTTGATTAAAATTTGATTCAGTCTAAATTAATTAGATTAAATCAATTAGAATTAAGTGTGATTATTAAACCTTAATTAATCTCCTAATCTAATCCACATGTATATATATGGCATAATTAGGAGTTTGGACTCCCTTAATCATAATTGAACTAAAAAAATCTGAGAGAAAGCCTTAAAGAGAGGGAGAATTCAATTGTAGAGAGAGAAAGTGATTGAATTTCAAAAGTTTTGCTTAAGGATTGAAGAATTAAGGAAGACAACTCAACTTTTGCTAGAGGTGGTATATTTGAAGGCCTTATGTAAGAGTTTGAACGATAATTCAAGAGTTTAAGTTATCAAATATGTGAATTCAAAGAGATTATGTGTTCAAATGTAAGAATTGAGCTAGAATTGTTGGAATCAAAGTCAATTCATACATGCATGCATAATTTGATAGAGTTTCTTAAGTTTGAACATGATTCATGTCATCCATGTTGAGTTTTGAAGCTATCTTCTACATGCATTCATGAATTATGAAGTTTTATAGCTTAATTCCATGATTTACAAGATTTTGAAAGTGAATTGCATGTTTTTGTAAACTTTGGAAAGGAATTTGAAGTTTAATCATGCATGCATGATCATTTGAGTTGAATTCATAAAGTTTGGCCATGAGGCTCGAGAATTGGTCTTGAATTCATGTTTTTGGAAGAGTGTTAAGTGTTTGAGAAGTGGTTTACAAGCCATGCAAGAGTTTGTGTTTGAAAATGTAAGCTTTGAAGCTCAACTCTGTTATGGAATTTCAAGAATTCTATTTCATTGCTCAAGCGAACAATCTATTGCTCAAGTGCACATTGTATGCATCCAGTATTTTTGTAAACAATTGCAGTTGGCTCGAGTGACCAAGTCATCACTCGAGCGACTGCCTTTTATTTTACACGTTGGCTCAAGTGAACATTGAGCCTAGATTCAGACCATCCAGTACCTTTGCAGACCAAGTGGTCTGCTCGAGTAACCAATGTTGCGCTCGAGTGAAATACTTTGTTTCAACAAATTTTGAAAAGGCATATTGTGATCAAATGTGCATTGTCATTCTTTCTGAGCATTCTTATACATGAATTGAACATCTTAAATGAATTAAAGGGTTGGAATGAAGCCTAAGAGAATTGAATATGTTAAAGAGCAATTTGGTTAAGTAATGTAATTCAACGTGTGAATGTTGATGTATTGTGTAGGATCATCTGCAAGGATAAGTCAACAATTGAATCACTATGAGCAATATCTTTGTAAAGACATTTTCTTACCTACTCTATTTTCTGAATGTCCTAATGTGATAAGCTTTTTGAAGCTGTGATTTTGAAAGTGTGAATAAGTTTCTATCTGTTTGATCAATATGATATTTGTAAATGTGATTAATGTGATACGAATGTCTATGATGGACCCAAGGTCGTTCTGTATGTTTGAAATGGACCCAAGGTCATTATGTGTAATTGAAATGGACCCAAGGTCATTCTGCACATTTGATAAAATGGACCCAAGGTCGTTCTGAAAATCTGATTATCTGTTATAAGTTAACCGAATAGTCACTATACAGCTGTAAATGATTGGACCCAAGATCGTTTTGCTATGATATGATCAATTCTATTATGTATATCTATTGCACCCGAGGTCGTTCCGTTAAGTAATGCCTATGATATAGAAATGCCTATGTCAATTACTAGAACTCATTCAGATAACCCTTTTACTCTAATGTTATTCACTAGGCTTTAGCTCACTCTGTATTTGTATGTATGTAGGTGAGTAGGGGGACGTCCAGCCCCAGCCATGGTGAACCTGTGAAGAATACCAAGTTCAGTGAAGTCTATTATGAGTGCCTCACGAGCGAGGCTTTTATTTCTTTTGTCTTTTGAATTTCTATTTTCTTTTATTGGTTATGTTTGACCTTGTGTATGTATATAAGTCCTGGTTATGTATGACAATGATGTTTGAATGATCTTGGACATATGTTATCTTATTATGGATGTAAGAGTGTCAGTTATTAATATATGAGAAGTTCTATTTATGGCATTTATGCATAGCTCATTGGAGCAAATTTTTAATTTTGGCCCCCTTATTAAATATGTTTGTATTTGTTTGAGGCCATAGGTAATATCATGATTACTAGCTGGTTATGATCCAAACCTCTAGAGGCGCGTTCGCGTCATGGCAGAGTGGTATCAGAGCATGAGTTAATAACTCACACACTTGTCCAAATGAGCAATAAGATGTCTAGGAAAGACTTAAGGTGCATTCATCTGATAAGAATTTGTTTGTGTGCATTGAGAACATGTGAATATATGGAATATGAATTGTTGTGCCTGTATGTGTTTATGTGTAATTTTTGTGTATATTATATTGCAAGTTTATATAGATAATGGTGAGAACAAGGGCTGATGAGATAGAAGAGTCGACTACGGCCCGATTGGACCGAATGGAAAGAATGATCCATGATATGTCGGAAGCATTAATTAAGGGAACAACAACAACAACCACCCCCACCTCCACCAATACCTATACCGCCTATACAAGACTATCAGATTGATGACCGTATAATTGTCCTCACTAAAGAATTAAGAAGATGAAACCATCGTTGTTCTATGGGGGAGTAGACCTATTGAAAGCTAAAGCTTGGGTCCTTGGAATAGAGAAGTTATTTGAGGTATTTTCATGTGCTGAGGCACAAAGGGTTCAGTTGGCAGTGTTCACTTTAGAGGATGTGGCAAGAAGATGGTGGATACAAATCCGAGAAGACAATAAGGGGATTGATTGGGCACGATTCCTTGAAATTCTATGAGAAATACTTTCCGCAGTGCGTTCGTGATCAGAAAGTGCTTGAGTTTGAGGGCCTTAAGTAAGGCAACATGAAAGTAGTTGAGTATGAAGCAAAGTTTATAGAGTTAGCCAGGTTTGCACCGCACATGGGCGACACCGATTATAAAAAGGCAAGAAAGTTTGAGGGCGAACTTCGGAATGCAATTTTAGAAAAAGTAAATGTCTTAAAACTGCCAAAGTACGTGGATGTTCTAAACCGAGCTCTAATTTCTGAGGAAAATTTGGCATCCCATAACTGACCCTTTGAATGGAGGGGAAAGAGGCATAGTTCTTATTCGAATAAAGAATAATCGTCTTCAAAGAAGCAAAATCGGGGAATATCTAGTGCCTGCAATTCGACAAGAGATTATGCACCAACCTATAATGTGCATGGCAAGAAACACCAGGGAGTTTGTTATCGTACTTCTGGGGACATGTTTCTGATGTGGCAAGACTAGACATATGATAATAGATTGTCCCCAAGATGAACATAGAGGTGGAAGGTCAGCTGCTAGTTCGACTAGATCTATTCCAATGCCAAGAAATGCTGCAAGACCCACTACCATGAGAGACATACAAAGGCAAGGGAGAGTTTTTGCACTCGTCCCAAGTGATACACGAAATACTGAAGCCGTTCTCTTATGTACCTTTTCTATTTGCAACCAAGATACTTATGTGCTAATTGATTCGGGTTCAACACATTACTTTGTATCTACTGCATTTGCATCTAGACTGAATAGACCCATGGAATCATTACCATATATATTGTGTGTATCTGCTCTATCTGGGGAATCTATTATGTGTTCATTTGTATATTGTGCTTGTGAAATACGTGCTGGAGATGCTACATTATTTGTAGATTTGTTACCTCTTGATATTAGACATTTTGATGTGATTTTGGGAATGGACTAGTTATCTAATTATTGTGCTACCATTGACTATGTAATGAAATGGGTTTTGTTTAGACCTCCAGGACATGATGAATTTGTATTTGAGGGTAATGGTGTAGTACCTTCGCCTTACTTGATTTCGGCAATCAGATTTCGGCAATGAAAGCATGCAAACTACTTAAGATAGGATGTCAGGGTTATTTGTGTAGTATTTTGACTGATCAGCCTATGAATGTTGTATTAGATGATATTCCTATTATTAGAGAATTTCGAGATGTGTTTCTAGAGGAATTGCCAAGGAAATTAGTTGACAGAGAAATTGAATTCACTATTGAAGTTTTACTAGGTACCCAACCTATTTCAAAAACCCATGTAGAATGTCAACTGCTAAAATGAAAGAATTAAAAGAACAGTTGCAAGATTTTCTTGATGAGGGTATTATCTGACTGAGCACTTTGCCTTGGGGGGGCGTCGATTTTATTTGTGAAAAAGAATGACGGAACCTTACACTTGTGTATCAATTACCAAGAGTTGAATAAGGTAACGATCAAGAACAAATACCCTCTACCTCATATTGATGACTTGTTTGATCAGTTGCAAGGTTCACAAGTGTTTTCAAAGATTGATTTGAGATCTGGGTACCATCAATTGGAAGTGAAAGAGGAAGACGTCAAGAAAACTGCATTTCGAACAAGGTATGAACATTATGAATTTCTGGTTATGCCATTTGGGGTTACAAATGCACCGGCAACATTTATGGACCTTACGAACCGAATTTTAAATCCTACCTTGATGAATTTGTAGTAGTACTTATTGATGATAGCTTGATTTATTCGAGAAGTAGAGAAGAACATGAACAACATTTAAAAACCGTTTTGCAAACACTTAGGGAGAAGAAATTACATGCTAAACTGAAGAAATGTGAATTTTGGCTAGATGAAGTTGTGTTTGTAGGGCATGTGATTAACAGAGATGGAATTTCAGTAGACTCGCAAAAGATTGAGGCAATTGTGAATATGCCTACACCGACGAATGTGACGGAAGTCCAAAGCTTCATGGGATTAGCTCGGTATTACAGAAGATTTGTAAAAGACTTTTCAAAAATAGTTGTACCACTTACCCAAGTTACTCGAAAGGGATAACCATTTAAATGGACTAATGAAAGGGAATCTGCATTTTAAGAACTGAAAATAAGGCTGACTACAACACCGATTTTGGCATTACCCTTAGGTATAGAAAATTTTATGATTTACAGTGATGCTTCTTACAAGGGTCTGGGTTGTGTTTTGATGCAGAATGGTAAAGTTATAACCAATGCTTTCGACAATTGAAACCTCATGAAAAGAACTATCCAACTCATGACTTAGAATTGGCCGTTGCTGTGTTTGCTTTGAAAATTTGGCGCCACTATTTGTATGGAGCGAAATGTGAAGTCTATACTGATCACAAGAGTCTAAAGTACTTTTTCACTCAGAAGGAGCTAAATATGCGATAGAGAAGATGGCTTGAGTTGATTAAAGACTATGATCTTCAGATTCAGTATTATTCGGGTAAAGCTCATACTGTAGCTGACACTTTGAGTAGAAAGTCAACGGGGAACATGGCATGTTTGCTGACTAAACAGAAGAAGATATTGCAAGACTTAGAAAGATCCGAGATTGAAGTAGTGTTATATGATCAGGGCGGGTTGATAGCTATTATTTTCAATTCAACCGACAATCATTGACGAGATTAAACAAAGGTAAAGAGAGGATGAGTTCCCTAAGAAAGTGATTGATGAATGTGAATCAAATCCAAAATTGAGATTCAGTGTCGAAAATGAAGTGTTGAGATTTCAAGGAAGATTGTGTGTCTCGAACATTCCTGATTTGAAGAAGAGAATTTTGGAAGAAGCTCGCAAGTCCAAATTTGCAATGCATCCGGGCAATAACAAAATGTATCAAGATGTAAAGCAAAGTTGTTGGTGGCCTAGTATGAAGAAAGAAATTCCATAATATATTTATAATGCCTTTAATGTCAGTAAGTCAAAGTTGAACATCAAAAGCTAACGGGATTACTTCAACCTCTCCCTATTCCAGAATGGAAATAGGAGCACATAACCGTGGACTTCATTGTTTGTCTACCTCAGACACCGAGAGATTTGAATTCTATCTGGCTTATTGTAGATAGGTTGACTAAGTCTATACATTTTCTACCAGTAAGAACTAGCTATGATGCTAATAGATTGGCCATAATTTACATTGATGAAATTATTCGGTTACATGGAGTATCGGTATCCATTGTTTCGAATAAAGACCCAAAATTTGTGTCTAGATTTCAAAAAAGTCTTCAAAGAGCAATGGGAATGAATTTAAGGTTTAGTATCGCATTCCATCCACAAACCGACGGGCAATCAGAAAGAACTATTCAGACTTTAGAGGATATGCTCCAAATGTGTGCTTTGGACTTTCAGGAGAGTTGGAAAACTTATTTGCCACCGGCAAAATTTGCATACAATAATAGTTTTCACTCTAGCATTGGGACGACACCATATGAAGCCTTGTACGAAAGGAAATGTAGATCTCCAATATATTGGACCGAAGTTGGCGATAGTGTCATGCTTGGACCCAAGATTGTGCAAACAGGCACCAAAAGATTAAAGTCATTCAGCAAAAGCTCAAAACACCACAAAGCCGACAAAAGAGCTATGCAGATCATAGAAGGAGAGCTCTTGAATATGGAACTGGAGACCTTGTGTTCATAAGGGTAATTTCAATGAAGGGTCAATCGAGGTTTGGCAAGAAAGGCAAATTATCACCTTGATACATTGTGTCGTTTTAGATTCTGGAAAGGTTTGGTCCAGTTGCGTACCAAGTTGCTCTACTACTGGGAATGAAACAAATGCACAATGTGTTTCATGTGTCGATGTTGAGGGGTTATCTTCGAGATCCATTCCATCTTATTGACCATCACTGAATAGCTCTTGACGATGATATGATCTATGAAGAAAAGCCAATTCAAATTATCAATCGATAAGTTGAGAAATAAATTGATTCCTATGGTCAAAGTCGAATGGAAGGAACACTATGGCACGGAAGCAACTTGGGAAAAAGAAGATGAAATGAGGCAAAAGTACCCCAAGTTATTTCCGAATCAAGGTAACATAAGTTTGGAGGGCCAAACTTCTTAAAGAGGGGAATACTATGACAACCCCATTTTGTATTATGCTTTTAATTCCCTAATTGTGCATATGCTTATGTGCTAAGTGTGAATTTGAGTGACAAATATGTCATTAATATGTTTTTGACTGATCGTAGGAAAATATGTTATGATTTTTGCTTTGATTGAAAAATTGGAGGCCTTAGTGGCTTTAGAAACCAAAATTGGCTAATTTATTGTGATCAACATAATTATTAGAGCATATTAGAAAGTTTGATTAAAATTTGATTCAGTCTAAATTAATTATATTAAATCAATTAGAATTAAGTGTGATTATTAAACCTTAATTAATCTCCTAATGTAATCCACACGTATATATATGGTATAATTAGGAGTTTGGACTCCCTTAATCATAATTGAACTAAAAAATCTAAGAGAAAGCCTTAGAGAGAGGGAGAATTCAATTGTAGAGAGAGAAAGAACTTGAATTTGAAGAATTTTGCTTTAGGATTGAAGAATTAAGGAAGACAACTCAAGTTTTGCTAGAGTTGGTGCATTTGAAGGCCTGAGGTAAGAGTTTGAACCATAATTCAAGAGTTTAAGTCATCAAATATGCGAATTCAAAGAGATTGTGTGTTTAAATGTAAGAATTGGGCTAGAATTGTTAGAATCAAAGGCAATTCATACATACATGCATAATTTGATAGAGTTTCATAAGTTTGAACATGATTCGTGTAATCCATGTTGATTGTTTTTGTAAACTTTGGAAAGGAATTTGAAGTTTAATCATACATGCATGATCATTTGAGTTGAATTCATGAATTTTGGCCATGAGGGTTGAGAATTGGTCTTGAATTCATGTCTTTCAAAGAGTTTTAGGTGTTTGAGAAGTGGTTTACAAGCCATGCAAGAGTTTGTGTTTGAAAATGTAAGCTTTGAAGCTTAACTCTACTCTGGAATCTTTAGAATTCTGTCTCACCGCTTGAGCGTACAATCTGTCGCTCGAGTGCACATTGCATACATCTAATGTTTTTACAGACAATTGCAGTTGGCTCGAGCAATCAGGTCACCGCTCGAGCGACCACCTTTTATTTTGCACCTTGGCTCAAGAGAACATCGAGCCCAGATTCATACCATCCAGTACTTTTGCTGACCAAGTGTGAATGAGTTTCTATCTGTCTGATCAATATGATATCTATAAATGTGATTGATGTGATACGAATGTGCATGATGGACCTAAGGTTGTGCTGTATGTTTGAATTGGACCTAAGGTCGTTATGTATAATTGAAATAGACCCAAGGTCGTTCTGCACATTTGATAAAATGGACCCGAGGTTGTTTTGAACATCTAAACGTTTGATTATCTGTTATGAGTTGACGAAATGGTCATTATACAACTCTAAATGATTGGACTAGAGGTCATTTTGTTATGATATGATCAATTCAATTTTGTATATCTGTTGGACCTAAGGTTGTTCTGCTATCTATTGGACCTAAGGTCGTTCCATTAAGTAATGAATATGATATAGAAATGCCTTTGTCAATTACTAGAACTCATTCACATAACCCTTTTACCCTAATGTTATTCACTGGGTGTTAGCACACTCTGTATTTATATTTATGTAGGTGAGCAGCGGGACGTCCAGCCCCAGCCATAGTGAACCTGTGAAGAATACCAAGTTTGGTGAAGTCTATTATGAGCGTCTCACAAGCGAGGCATTTGTTTCTTTTGTCGTTTGAATTTCTATTTTCTTTTATTGGTCATGTTTGACCTTGTGTGTGTATGTAAGTCCTGGTTTTGTATGACAATGATGTTTGAATGATCTTGGACATATGTTATCTTATTATGGATGTAAGAATGTGAGTTATTAGTATATGAGAAGTTCTATTTATGCCATTTATGCATAGTTCATTGGACAAAATTTTATAATTCAATTTTTGCTTCTGGCCCCTTATTATTAAATATGTTTGTATTCTGTCTGAGGTCGTAAGTAATCTCATGATTACTAGCCGTTTATGACCCAAACCTCTAGGGGCGGGTTCGGGTCATGACATAATCCTCCATCTACCTCATCTGCCTCAACTTCAAGTTTTTCTATGAGAATAAATATTTCAAACTCTTGTGATTGGAAAACACTTGAAATCTCTCCCCGTACAGGTAATGCTTATAGATTTTTAAGGAAAAAATCATCGCCGCAAACTCTAAGTCATGAGTAGGATAGTTTTTCTCATGTGTTCTCAACTATCGTGAACCATAGGGTACAACCTTTCCATCTCGCATCAATACACAACCCAAACCTTCCCGAGACGCTTCATAATAAACCGAATAACCCAAACCTCTCTTCGGAATAATCAAAACTAGAGTGGGGGTGAGTCTATCCTTAAGCTCCTTAAAAGACTTTTCACATGCCTCACTCCACATGAATTTAACCCGTTTCCTCGTTAATCTAGTCAATGGCGAGGCCAATATAGAGAAATCTTTCACAGTAGTACCTGGCTAAGCCTAAGAAACTCTGTATCTCAAAGGCATTCATAGGTTGTTCCCAATCTTGCACCGCATCTATCTTAGATGAATCCATGGTCACCCCTTCCCTAAACACCACATGGCCTACGAACTTAACTTTATTGAGCCAAAATTCACACTTCCCGAACTTTACAAATAAACGGTGTCCTCTAAGCAACTCAAGTACAATCCGCAAGTGTTCCTCGTGTTCCTTCTCGGAGGGTGAGTAGACTAAGATGTCGTTGACGAAGACAACCACAAATCGATCTAAAAAATCACGAAAGAGTCGATTCATCAAGTCCATAATCGAAGCCGATGCATTGGTGTGATACTCCAAAGAATCTTATGTACTATAATTATATTGTCATCCATTTTTGGATACCTCAGGTTAAAATAACTATTCCATTGACTATTCTAGATCACAAGCCACCTTGATTTAATTACTTTCCAATACTCTAAAGATAAAAATATGAATTGCTAGGATAACAACTTGGGAAATGAATACATTAACTAGAAACCTAGGAATATCGGTGCTTGATAGAGAGCCTAAGTAGCCAATAAGAATTTGAACATGTCCAAGAGATTTAGTAAGTATTGAAGAGTTAGGGAATTCATCTTCAACTTGAGAATTCAATGTTTAGATGATGTAGGAAATCTTAAGTGAGGAGCTTAATGACCTTGGTTTAATGTGTAGAGCCTAATAAATACTTAATTAGAAATTAAGCGGGATTAGTGAAAGTTAAGCGGGATTAACTAAAGCCTAACTAGGATTAATTAGGCTAATGAAGATTA
The DNA here is from genome assembly GCA_030407325.1 of Camellia japonica. Classification (NCBI taxonomy): domain Eukaryota; kingdom Viridiplantae; phylum Streptophyta; class Magnoliopsida; order Ericales; family Theaceae; genus Camellia; species Camellia japonica. The sequence goes on along the minus strand of JAPPVO010000013.1, from coordinate 24,415,751 downwards.
AGAACTAAACGTGATTAATTAAAACAAAAGCATAGTTAACTGAGCTAATAAGGCAATTAGTGATTTAAGCTAATCAAATCATTTAAAATAAAAGAGAAGAATAGAGAAAGATGGAGAACAAAGAGAGAGCCCTACAGTTCTTGAGCTAGAGAAGAAGAGAAAAAGAGAATCCACAGAGGAAATGAAGAAATCAAGAAAACTACAAAACCAAGGCTTGGAAAATCAAGAGAAAATCATCAATAGGTAATAAACTCAACCCTCTACCTAGTATTGTTGCTTTAATCTGGCTAGAAAATCATGATTAAAATAAAGAGTAATGAAAAAAGTTCAAAAATTAGAAAAGGTTTGAAAAATTGCATCAAAACATGTCTTAAAGTGTTTTCACCTTGAATCCATAGCATACAACTGTTTATCCCAATATACCCATAATCTATTCTTGTCTAGGAACCTCAAACAACATGTTTTGAAAAGATTTGAATGAACAAAAATGAGGAAGATGAAAAAGAAACCAAGTCAGAGAATTTTTGGATTAAACCTTGTTTCTAGTTAGTTTAATCTTGAAATATTTGTAAACAAAAGAGTTTCCATGCATCTAGCACCATATTTGCATGTTTTGGGACATTATATATATATATATATATCATGTTGGGGTTAAAAGTGAAGAAAATGAAGTTAGGCACCTCAAACATTGGAAGAACAGCTTCAGCCCAGATTTTTGCTTGCTGGGCACTCCAGCGGCCTTCATTATGTGCACGAGCATGCAGAACACATTTTGCCTATCTTAACCCACAGCTCGAACGGCCTAGCCACCACATGAACGGCTAGATAGCATAGGACACGTGCGGCCAGTTCTGTTTCAGCTCATACCTTCCAACTTCAAATAAGCATCTCTCTCATCCAAACTCAGGTTTAGGTGATTCTTGCGTCTAAATTCAAGTCCTGAAAGTCTAGTTTCCAGTGGTGGTGGGCTCACATGCAAATTCTAAGTACACAAATAGATACGCTCAAATTAGTGAAGGCTACTGTTTTCTCTCTAACCATTTCATGCTAATTCATCTCCTAACTTAATTTCCTCTCATTTCTTATAATTACAGTAAATCTTAAATACCTAAACACGATAACTTCAATATAAAACATATGAAATTGTTGTAGAATACTTAAGGCCCTTCGATGTATGTTTCCAGCACACTTTGACATACTTTAAGCCTTGATCACCTGGGATGCTTCTAGGCATGCATTGAAAACATGTTTGACACTTGACTTAGACATGAATTAGGCTTAGAAAAGTCTTGGATAATTTATGAAAGATTAAGAAACATTAAACTAAGTTAGAACACTTGAAATGAATTTAGAAGCTTTCTAGTCTATATGTTATCAATGTTTGGCTTATGCTTTGTGTAGGTCAAGCACTCGAATGAGGAAACCATTTGTTCAAGGAGTCATTTGTGAGTAATATTTCTATAAAGTTATCTTTGAAAAAGTGTTTTATTATATGAAAAGTACTTTGTTTATGAAATGTTTATTTTCTTCGGAATGAATGAATGTTCCGTCTTTTGATGAATCTAGTAGTGGCATCCTTTAGTGAGTCCTAGCCATTAGAGGACATTTATTTATGCGTCATGGCATTTGTTGAGATCTCTTTATGACAACTATGTATGGTTGGATGTGTTACTCTATTGGATGTACCATGTTATCACAGTTATAATTATATGTTATGAACTATTCGAATGCTTTTGAAGTTATGAACTGGAATGGATCTTTTGCAAATATTTGGAATTCATTCATCTACCACTTTACTTTAATATTATTCATTGGGCAATGGCTCACCCCTCACCTTATATATATGTAGGTGCAAGAGAAGCATTATGAAGAGGATAGCTCTGAAGAGTTTTTGTATATATGCTAGAGTCAAGGAAGTTGTAAAATGCCATGTATATATTGTATTTTTCTTTAAAAGAATATGTTATGAAGAATGATGTATGTTTCATTTCATATGACTAGGCACTACTTTGAATGGATGTTTCAATTGGACTCAATATAAGTGATTAATAGCTTCCGCACTTTATATTAAAGGAACTTTTTGCCTTAATATCATGAGAGTCCAGTTCGATTTGATTTTTAGGCCTTTGGTAGTCAGGGACTACTGGCCGGTCACCTCACCATCCTGTTTGGGGCAGGTTGAGGTCGTGACAATTGGTCAGCCCAAAAGGCATCACTAAGATTTCGTAATGGCCATACCGCATACGGAATGCCATTTTTTAAATATGCTCTTTCACCCTCAATTGGTGATACCTAGATTGTAAATCAATCTTAGAAGAACAACGAGACCCCTTCAACTAGTCAAACAGATCATCTATTCACAGTAATGGATACTTTTTCTTAACAGTTACACCGACTCAACTTTCGGTAGTCGATGCACAGTCGCAATGTGCCATCTTTCTTCTTTGCAAAGAGAGTTGGTGCTCCCCAAGACATGGTACTAGGGCGGATGAACCCCTTATCTAAAAGCTCTTGGAGTTGAATCTTCAACTCGTACAACTCGGCGGGTGCAAATTTATATGGTGCCATGGAAGTTGGTGACATGCCAAGCACTAAGTCAATGGAGAATTCAATCGCTCGATGGGGTGGTAAACTGGTAAGATCATCAGGAAAAACATCTGGGTATTTACAAACTATCCTCGGCAAGTCACCTTGGACCATGTCACTCTCATTACCTAAAAAGGTCGCAAGAAGAAAATTAAGCTCTCCCCGATCATGTGAGTCATACAATAGTGACAAAAATCTATCAGCTCGATCCCTTAGAAAATAGAAGCAATCACCAACCGAGGTATAGACGGTAACTCTCCTACGATGACAATCTATGATGGCACGGTATGAGGACAATCAATCCTTGCCTAGGATGACATCAAAACCTAGCATGTCTAATAAAATAAAATTAAAAAGAAGTCGGCGACCGGTAACCTCTATCTCACAATCGTGACATCCCTGGTCCAAGACAACCTTACTCCAACTGGTGAGTCTACCCTGGGCAGAGAAGCTAACCAAGCCATTTCTAACCCCAAAATCGATGCGAATGTAGATAAAACGAAGGAATGAGATGCACTAGTATCAATCAATACAATGGCAATAGAATTAAACAAAAAAAAGTTACCTCTTATGACAGAAGGTGCTAGTAACTAATTCGGCATGGTAACAACATACACAAGTCTTAAAAGCCTCTAATCTACCTATTCACCCCTTGGACCATAAGTCTAGTACATGGATTGAGCTGAAGAGGCTCCCTGATTGGCCCTCAAGGCGTACGTGTACACGCGCTCCCGGGAACTCCCCGATATCCACGCGCGCGAGGGCGCACATGAATCTCCTCTTGTTCTGAGCTACTACAGTTCGGACTCAATGTCACGGTTCTGAATCTAATCTCGCAAAGTGCAATGTGAGACTGATAAATCACCAAAGAGTCCAAATCCGACAAATCATTTTGGAAAACTGATTTTAATAAAGAAGTGCCAAACATGGATTGCTTTGCCAGATACAGAGTCGCCACCTAAATATTTTATTTTGGGGGAATTTAGGAAACCCTGACTCGTGCCTAAGGCCACGTGTCCATCATCACCAAAGTTTCCTCGGCTCGGGAACTTGGGTACGAGAGGGGAAGGTCATGCAATGAGCACCCCCGTTCGCTCGATCAAAAGATTGGCTTGTACTAAGCATGATATTTTGTTTTTGAAAACACATGTGCTCTTATTCCGGTTAATTAGCTAATCTTACTACGTGATGCGCACAACATACAAATATAGACTAGATCGCCTAATTTGGAACAAAACATTGCATGTTCATTTTGTTGAAAACGGTTTGAAGTTTGCTACTTGCAAGTAGGCTAAATCGCGGATTTCAATGAATTGTTCCAATTCAAGCAATCCAACCTTCACCCACAGGCATTCAGGCAGTTATATCAAATAAGCAGTTAGCCTCATGGCAAGCATGCTTTCATGGCAGTCAATAACACACATGCAGTATGCTAAAGCGTAAACACTCACAGTGTACTCCGAGCCAAAACAAAGAACTAGTTAGAAATCATGCATGATCCTAGTTCATGTTAAGATGGCTAATGCACCACATGCGAGAATGCAACTAAAATAGGCTCGGCTATTCTAATCATGTCATGTGAAATGCAACTTGATACATGTATTCAAATAAGAATTGAAGTACAATGCAGTTAGTATGATGCGCCGAGCCCGGTGCATGCAATACAGATGAATCGATGCACACATGTAAGCATAAGGTATGCTAATCGAAATATGCCCTAAAACTAACCATCGTAAGCAGTTAAGTAAAAGGGAGAAAGAAATAGGGGTTGGAAGACATGCATCGCACACACGCACGCTTATTACAACAATTGGCCCTCTCGACGGAGGGTCTGAATAAGAAGCTAACTAGCTAATCTAAGCTAATTAACTAATCCTAGTTAACTAACAATTACAAAACAATTAAGTAGCCAAACGCATTAACTACTTAAATACAAGCCAAAGCATAAACTAGCTAAGCACATTAGCTAAGTAAAGCAATAAAACAATGGCCCTCAGAGGGAGGAGAATGCATGCATGCCCGGTCGCCTCGTTCGGAAATCCAACGCGATGCCCCGATTTGCCTCTGTTTGCAATTGTTCTCAGAACACTGCACAAAGCTCCAGAAAGCTGAAACTCCATCATGGGAACCTGTGGGAGGGTTGCCGACCAGTTGTTGAGGAAGGAGACCACCTACTGACCACTTTCTATGCTGAAAAACCAGAAAAAGTGGTCGGCCAGCTAGTAATACTGGTCGGCCGACCAGTTGTTGCTGCTGAATTCCAGTTTGCTGCAACAGAGAGCAAGAAAGGGCATGGCAATGTATTTGCAAGATATGTGTGCACAACCACCCTCCCTATCATGTCATGAACTCAAGGGAGTGCGGTTCTTGACCCTCGGGCCACCAATCGCGCATTTCAATGCATGATGGCCGAGAGGCGAAGTTGCACAATTCAATATGAAAATGAATGCACACATAAACACATAAGGCCTAAAACTCTAACATGTATGATCAAGAGCGTTGACGACCGAGAATTGAGGCACGTTTCATCACTTCTAGTATGAAACGTCCCTCGTTTCTCGTGTTTGGACTAACACCTATTCCAAACACAATGCAACAAATAACATGGCATGCACAATGCGACTCAAGCATGCAAGTATGCAATACAACTTAAGCATGCAAACATGCAATGCAATATGAGCAACCTAACAAGGCTAATGGCATGCACAATGCTAATGCATGCAACAACTAGCATACACAATGCAAATGTCAATTAGCATGCACAATGCAATGAATCAACATGTAAACAACATGGCATACTCAATGCTATGAACTACATGGCATGCACAATGTAATGTAAGATAGCATTCTCAATGCAATGTAACATAATTAACTTAACAAAGCTAATGACATGCGAACAACGCTAATGCATGCATGCATAATGCAATGCAACAAGGGCAACTTATCAATGTTAGGGACATGCATACTCAATGCAAAGTAACCTAAGCATGCTAAACAATATGCAAATAAACATGCTAAATGGACTTAAACCAAAAGGGGTGGACCTTAGTCATGCCCAAATCAGTGGCCAAAATGCATCAAAACTAAGGCATGAAAGCATATATAAGCATGCATGCCAATTGGCTCACCAATTAGGCTTAAGAGCACAACTCTCAAGAGTGCTCAAAGAGTGACAGAAGTGGAAGTGTAGCAACACTAAGTGCACTGAAATTAAGTAAGAAATGATGCCAAATCATTCAAACGAAGCAAGTAAAGCATGCAAGAATCCTAAAGCATGAAAGCTAATAAAGAGGACTACAAAGGAGGCATGCAATACATGGCACAAATGTATGAACTAAGCATGGATAGAGCTCAAGTAGGTCTTAACAAAGACCAACACATGCTAAGATGGGGGCCCAAAGGCCTAGGCAAGATGGCGGACATGCTAAGCCATAAACTAGGCAACAATGCACAACACTCAAAGACACTCAAAGGCACTTAAAGCATGAAAGAAGTGGGAACATGGCAATGCTATAAGCTCTGAAATGAAGTATTAAATGATGCCAAATCATCTAAATAGCTCAAAGATAACATGCATGAGTCAACAAAACACAAAGCTAGCAAGGCCAATTGCACTATAGCTATACAAAGCATGAAGAATATGGCAAAGAAAACCCAAAATAGTCCTAGAACATGTCAAGATGATACTAAAACATGCATGGAAGGAAGCCAAAACAAGCTATCATGAAGGGCATAAGGCATGATGCATACAAGGCAAATAAGGTGGATTACACTACACCTATTAAGACCAAGCATGGGATGGCTTAAGCAACAAAAATCACAGTCATATCATGGCAAGATAACCCCAAAAACACATTGAAATGATGGCTCGCAAGCTAAGGCATGAAGGCATACGCAATGATTCATGTTAAGGCATAAAGGGGCAAACCCTCCAATGCATTGAATAAGTGAAAGATGCAAGTGTATGAGCATGAAACATGGACTGAAATCACATAATAAATGATTCCAAATCATTGAAATAGTCCAAGTAAAGCATGTTAGTGGACTTGGTGCAAAAAGCTAACAAGCTAGATTGAACCGTGGCTATACAAAGCAAGTAATGCATGGTCAAAACAACCAAAATCAGAGCTGAAGTATGTTAAAACATGGACAAAATCTTCTTGAAGTTAAGCCAAAAGCATGCTAGAATGACATGTTAAAGCATGATGCATGTTAGGCTATTTCATGGAATTGTACTACAAGTGCATGGAGCATGCAAGGGCTAACCAAACCAAACCAAACCAAAACAGAGTCATGACATGGCAAAACATCACCAAAAACATGCTGAAATGGAAACAAAACAAGCTAGAATGACATGCCACTTCATGAAGCATACGAAGCTAGTTTGTGTGATTTACACTACAAGTGTATTAGGCATGCATGGAGTGACAAAGCCAAGTAAAAACAGTGGCATGCCATGCTAAAATAAGCCCAAATACAAGCTAAGATATGGCCAACATGAACTTAACAAACATGTTCACACATGAGGCATTCAAAGCAAGTATTGAAGACACAAGGAGAGGGGTCTCCTTTTTGGGACCTCAAAACACCACTTCCACCACTAAAATTCCTCTGAGTTTCAGTGGTGAGAAGGTCAAAACAAGGTGGTCCCAAAGCTTAACAGAAGGCACAAAAGCAAGGCCAAACAAGGCCTAAGAGGGGGTAGACAACCCCAAATGCAAAAGTGACCTGAAACAAAAATCTTAAGCATACAAAATCAGAACTTTTTTCCGTAGGAAGTTAGTCCTAAAACAGCATGCAAATAGGTTCAAAAGCTTAAGCAAGAATGGGGGTTTAAAAGGTTAAAGGCTCACCCTTGAAGACCACCTTCAAAACCAAAACTCTAGCGGCTTTTTCCAACCAAAACCAGTCCAAAAGCTTCAAAAACAACCTCAAGGGACCTCAGCTCCAAGAGTATGGTTTTTGAGTGTGTGTTTGTGTGTTAAAGTGTAGTAAAACTACACTTTTAAGGCACAAAATGAAGAACAAGAGCAATATAGAGACAAAGCTATATGTATAACTCAAACCCTAAAATTTCTGAACCTAGAGGAGAGAGGAGGAGCCTCCCTCTTATAGAGAGCAAAAGCACAAGCTTCTTGAAGAAGCTAAGGCTCAAGGCCATCCCTCCATACATGTGTATGGAGGATGGTTCTTGTGCTCTCCAGCTGTGCTCGCTAGCCCAAAATATCTTCAAAAAGGTGACAAAAAGCAGCCGACCACTTAAAGTGGTCGGCCAGCTACTTAAAGTGGTTGGCCGACCACTTTAAGTGGTCTCCCAGGAATAAAAGTGGTCAGCCATGGTGGGAGAAGGTCAGCAGCATGAAAACAAGCAAATGGTGCGGTGGCTGACCACTTTTGATGGTCCCAAGATCAGGGAGACCGGTTGTTAGACCAGAAAACTGGCTGGCAGGAAGAAAAGTGGTCTCCAAGGGAAAAAACTGGCCTCCCACCCTTGTACCACCTTCCAAACAAGGAAAACAAGGTTTGTACCAAAAAAAACCAAAACGGATGCAAGACAAAAGTTCGGGAGGCAAAGCGCGCAGCCGAAAGCCTCGAAAACTAGCTGTCGAGCACCAAAAGTGGTTCACGACCACAAAAGTGGTCTCCCGGACCACAGTGGCCCTCTAGGCCAAGGAAAACAAGGTGTGGTCCAACAACCACGCCAAACGGAGAACGTTAAGCAGTCCCGAGACAAGGCGCACGGCCGAAGGCTTCGAAAATCGGAAACTAGTCTCCAAACGGAAAAAGTGGCCTACGACCACAAAAGTGGTCTAGGACCACAAAAAGGGGTTTACAAGACCTCTCTTTCCCTCAGGCAAGGAAAACAAGGTTTGGTCTGCAAACCGAGCCGAAACACAAAGAGTTCAGAGGCCCGGAGGCAAGGATCTCAGTCGAAACTCCGAAACCTCGAAATGAGCACAACATGCACTATCACCGAGCGCTCAATCGATGACGTCTAAGTCTTAAGGTCGATAAAAAATGGGGTGTCTACAGTATGCTGATTGTGTTGGCTGATGGCTCTGTGTCTACTTCAAACCAGGAATACCAGATGTGCCACCTAACTGAGGGCAAAATCTCCTCAATTGTCCCGACTACCCACACTGATAACAAGTAGTCAGATGCCTTCTCCCTTGGCTCTAACCTTGAGAACGAGTCAAGGACAGTGTAGATTGTTGCCCTCCTCTCCTCTGCGGGAAAACTGAACACTTGTGGCCCAACTGACAACACTAGAAACAAGTAAAACCACCATGGTTCCCTCTCCCTGAACCAAAACTCAGTACAGGAAATGTGGATCTAACCTATGTAGCCTGGGATTGCTGTGGGCTGGTACCCCTTTGTTGCTTGTTGTCCCTTGTATCCCCCTGAACATCTTGGCTCCTTTGTATGGAGCCCGTGATCCGCTCCTCCTTTATCTGGATCACAGTTTCTAAGTGAGCCGCCGCATCCACTGGCCGACCATATTCTTTAATCATAGACCCAGCCACCTTAAAAACAAGCGCAATCTTCAACCTTCTTCTCAAACTCGATGCAACGGTGTTTTTCTGTCACCACAAGTTTCGGTGCGAACCTAGATAAGCTTGTGAAAGTTGCCTCAAACTCGGCTATAGGTGTGTTCAACTGTTTGAGTTTTAAAAACACCTCCCTTAACTTCTCCCTAGCAGTGCGTGGAAAAACTTGTCGTGGAAGGCATTGACATTTTGTGCGCTAACTCATGCCTTGAGACGATTCACATGTTCGGTATTAATAGTTGAATTTGTTGTTACATTTTGTGTATGTATTGCATTATCTATTTGACTATAGGATCATGCATATTTATATAGCATGTTATTTTTGGTTTGGCATAGATGAATGCTAGGTGAGCATTTAAATTTTAGTATCCCGGTTGTGCTTGTTATTCTACTATGTCTAACATCCTATCATGTGGCTACGTGCTTAAGTGATATATCTCCTTGAATGCCAGTAGATGAAGGTTCTGTTGCTTGGGTTGGAATGATGTTGATTGATATGCATGTGTGCTTAGTTTTTTTTGTATGTTGTACATTTATTCAAAAACCTTTCAGAATGCATAAAATCAAAGCATACCAAAATAAGTGACATGGTCTATACTTGTTTTCTTCACATAGTAATGTTAGCATTATTAATAATTGAAACATGAGCATGTATTGTTTATAAAACTTATATCATGGTTTAGTATAGGACAATCTTTTGATCGGGTGAGCGGGGGTGCTCCATTCATGGCCTTCTACCCTCATAACCAAGGCATCTTTGGTTATGACGAACAGAGGCCTTTGGCACGAGTCATGGGTTTTCTAGTTTTCCTAAAAGATTAGTTGGCAACTCTGAGATCTAGTGATGCAGTCCATTTCTGGCATGTTTTGTAATAAATGGATTTTCTATAAAGTTTCCAAATCTCGAATCTCATTTTCTGCTTCACACTGGACTAGTGATATTAGATGAGAAATTAGGAGTTTGAATTGTTAGGTGCGTACGGGTACCCCTAGGACACCTATAGTGTTTGGCAACTCTGTTGGGGAAACTAAGAGACCTTGACTTGAACTCCATGATATGAGATTTATTTACACATATATGTTCATTGCATTTCATGCATTGGTGCGCTTAAATCACTGTATTTGCTATTTGATATCATGAACGGCTTGTCAGACGTAGGCTCCGTCATGGTAGGAATACAAGCCTCGGATCTAGATCACCAATGTTTTGCTTAATCCTCTCTTCACTTATAGGTGTTAGGTAGGGTAGGTATATCGGTGTCTCGATGAGGTACCTTTTTTGACCAAACTGACAGTGCATATATTGAGCTATAACAACTTTCCAACTTAGGACAGGATGCTCCCCATTTTCAAGATGTGATGATGCTGCCTTGTTTGAATAGAGAAGCTTTAGATCTATCTAAGGCTAGGACAGGGAAACCCTAACCTCTAGGGGTGTTTGGAATGCTTGCTTATGTGCGAATATGAGATGCTTGCTATGCGAATGTGAAATCTTGAGGAAAAAAATGGTACCCAATCCTTTGAGAGTCTTGATTTTAAGGAGATTTCTTTCAAAATTTAGAGTCATATCAGAATTAGAATTTAGGTCAGAACCTAAGGGGGTTGTGTTAGATATAGTAGAGGATCAAAATTTGGGGGTTGTATCCAAATGGGTGAATTTACAACAAGATTAGAACCAGGAAGTCAACAATTGTGTCTTGCTTTGTTTCAACCAACATGTCTAGTACCATGATCTAATGGGTATTTGTTTTAATGATAGGATTCACCGAGGCTAGGAGAGCTTGATTCTGTATACTTTGGTGGGTTACCCGGGATAAGTCAAACACAATTCAGAAATAGCCCAACTAACCAAAATCTAGGAAAAACCCAGTCCAATCCAACTCAGAAAAAGCTTAACCCATCCCACTCTGTAGAATCTGACCTATCTAAGTAAAAAATACTCTAGTCCGTCCAATCTCGAAAAAGACAGGTCCGACAAGGTCATATCCACCTAGTTCCCCAATTGCCAATTCACCAGATCCCATAATGGCCAAAATCTATTGGATCTAGTAGACATGCTTACAACCCTATATCAAATTGTGGATGCTCTAAACCATACAGTTGCCACCCAAGCTAAGACAATTATTGGATTGCAGCACCCATCGGGGGTATCCACTACTCATCCACTTCTAGCAGATCATTTAGTCCCAGATCCACCTTTGCCAGCTGAAGACATCCAAGGTCCTAATCTACAAAAAGGGCCAGGCCAGACCCATGCTGAGGGACATTTCTCTCTTGATCTTAGTGAGTTCGACTGCTATGCTGAAAGTAGCTAAACTTGAGAAGCTATTTAATAGGTCACAAGGAATTAACTCCATTCCGAACATTGAGGATATGTATACAAAGGCTACTGTGAGATTGCCAGAAAGGTTTAAGATGCCACACGTAGACAGGTTCGATGGGTCTGGGGACCCTACAGTTCATATTCATCTCTTCTCGAATGTCTTAAAACCTATGAGGTTACTTGTGCCCAGAAGTTGTCTTTATTCGGGAGAACCCTGTCGGTGTGGCTGCCACTTGATATGCTAAATTGGAGGATTCAGTAAAGTAGAGTTTAAAGGAGTTAGCTGAAGCATTCATCACTCAATACTCCTACAACACACAGATTGAAGTAACTACTTGAGAGCTGGAAGCAACGTGTTAGGAACCCAAGGAAAGTTTTATGGAGTTCATAACCATATGGAGAACAAAGGCAGCCATGATAACAAATAGGTCCCCCAGAGAAGGACCAATTCTGCATGGTTGTAAGGAATCTGCATGGAAAGATGTTATAGAAAATGATAGCCCTTCAATTCTTCACTTTCAAGGAGTTGCATGAAATAGGGGTCCAGATTGAGGATGGCATTAAACAAGGGATCATAATAGATGAAAATGAGCCCGTTAGGAAGACATTTGTTTGTCATTCCAATGCTACTACTAGTAGTAGCACAACTGTCAATGCTAAGCCCTTAGAAATAAATACAGTTACCACCACTGCCAAAACGACCATTCCCTTCACCAATGCCGACCCACAAACAACCAACTCAACCCGAGCCCAAAAAAGAACCTACCATTATCTCCATATGTCCCCAACCTAGGCCATGAAAGTTTTAGTAGAAAAGGGGTACCTCAAACCCCTTGACCTCTAACCTCTCCCTGATCCTCTCCTAGCCAGACATGATATTGTGCCTTTCACCAATAGCACGGTCATGACACTGATCGTTGTTATTTCCTTCGTCATGAGATTCAAGATCTCATCGACAACAAAACCATAGCTCCACCTCAAAAGCCCAATGTCAGTACGAACCCATTGTGTTCCCATGACAGAATACCACCCTCTCCCAACCTCAGACATATCCATACACTGCCATCCACCTACAACCCCAATGTATACATCACTTTGTCGCATCTACCCAAGCTTGAGGTTTTTATTCCAAAAGGCACCAACTCGTGTATGACGAACATACCTGAACCCCAATCCTCTCAAACCCCTACAAGTGAACTCCAAAAAAGGCCAGCTTATCCCATCCCAATAAAACCATTCAGAAAAGCTAGGTTTAGTTCAGATCAAGTTCGGTCAACTCAGAAAGGCCCAGCTCAGTCAATCCATTTAGGCTAGTCTAGTTCAGATACACCAAGTGCGCTAATAGTTGAACCCACTATTTCTGAGATGTTGAGAAGGACTGAAGACCTTTAGAGAACTATGGTAGATTTAACCTTTAGGGTTTTGACCCCATCATCAACCACATCCCAAGCTGGGAATTTCGTATCAAAGAGCCCTCCAATCTTGAGGCAAGCTAAAATGGAATGGGCCAACCCAAAGTCAAAACTGTGATGAAGACTGATGGAGACAATAGAAGGGCGGCCTAATTGGACACATTATTCAAAGACATCTTGAGCTTGGGAATACCATGTCAAAACCAAATGGGCCTGGCCCAGATATAGCTATCCAATTCCTTGACAAGGTTGAAACAAGAGTAAGAATGAGTCTTGGGCAAGTATTGATCCTTATGAACATCTCTGAAGGGTTATTGAGACTCTAAAGATCAAAGGACTAAACAAGCAACAATTCCTTACAGTTGTTAAGGAGATTATAGATGAAACTTTCACTACTCAATACCCAAATGCCAAGGTGGGGGTTACCGCAAGTGAACTCAATATAAGAAGTCAGGTTGAGGGAACTTTGAATCAGGACATAACAAACAAAAGAAGGCCAAGCCATGAAGAGAGATGCTTTACTAGAAATACCCATCCTAACTCCAATCCCAAACTTGTAGGAACCCTTCCCATGAGTACCCAATCAACACCCTCTAGCCTATTTGCAAATTCTTCTAGGCCTGGTACTCACTGCTCCCAAAATCGCACCTTCGATCCCCTCTACATGGCCTCGTCCAAAGCTCTTCAAATCCTCACAGAGGAAGGCCATCTCAAACCTCTTGAACCAAATTTGTTCACATATCCACTCCTAACTAGACATAACCCCACCCAATCTATGCCTTTCATCAGAAACATGACCATGATATTGACCATTGCCTTTGGCTCTGCCTCCGTCTTCGCCATGAAATTCAAGACTTGATTGACAATAAGGTCATTACGCTACCCAAAAATCCAAAAGTTTCCAACAATCCTTTCCCTAACTATAATAGATTACCATCCCACAACATAAATTCCACCCATGTCTGGCCAACAATTAGCTTCGACCCTAGCCAATACATCATACCCACCACCAAGCCCAAACCCACAGTGTTCATTCCTGAATCTTCAGATCTCTGCCTTATCAAAAATTTTAAGAAAGAAGAGTAGAATGAACAAATCTTTCAAGAGGTAGGAGGTTTACTCAATCTTGGTAAGCTCGACCTTAATGGTGTTAAAATGAAGCATGAGGCTCCCTTAACTATTGCTAGCAATAATGGTTGAAATGATGAATCTGAAGACCAACTAGGGGTAATTGTTAAAAGCACTTAGAAAGGACCTTCTAAACTAGGGGTAGGGTATGAGAAATTTGAAAAGGAAGTTGCTTTGGTCGAAGAGAAGTTTGGAGGCTACCAGGCGATTTTGGATAGTGATGCTGAAATAAAGAGAAGTTGGGACCCACCAATGGGCTATTTGAAGTCTGTCATGACTTTTTCTGATGGACTTGGAAAAGAGAAAACTATTCTATGTTTTTTATGCTAATGATGTGATTTTGGTTGAACTCTGAGTTGTGTCTTGTGGGTGGTTGAGTCATGTTCTAAGTTAGAGTCATGTTTTCTTTGTCTGTTCATGTGTTGTTATGCTGTAGACACCCCATTTTTGACCGTCCTCAAGACTTGGATGTCATCGTTTGAACACTCGATGATCATCCATGTTCATGTTCGTTTTGAGTTCCCGGAGGTCTCGGCCGCGCGCCTTGCCTCAAGATCTCTCAACTTGTCTGTTTTGTACTTGGTTGTGGACCAAACACTTGTGTTTTTGCTTCTAAGGAAAGAGGGTAGCTTGTTTGCACTTTATTTGGTCGGCAGGCATTTTTGTTGGTCGATCGGCCATTTTTGGTGGCCGAACCTTGTTCATCTGCTTTTGGCAGATATTTTGTGCCAGCTGGTGCAACTGGCATCCATAATTCCCCCCTCCATACACGTGTATGGAGGGATTTGAGCCTTGCTTAGCTTCTCCGAGAAGCTTTACAAAATTGGATTTCTATAAAAAGAGAGCCTCCTCTCCCTTTCCAGGGGTTCAAGAAATTTGATATAGAAGTTAGATATATCTCTCTCTCTACATCTCCCTCTCTCTAGATTTGTGTGTGTGTTTGAGTTCAAAAGTGTGTTTTGTTCTTACTATTGAACACAAACACCTAGCACTACACTATCCTTGGTTGCTGAGGCACTAGAAGGTTGTTATTAGAGTCCTTGGGCTGTTTTTGATCAGAGAAAGGTGTTGGTGTTGTGTTCTTGAAGGTGTTCTTCAAGGGTGAGCGTACTTGCTTTAGATACCCCTTTCTTGCTTAAGCTTTTAGCCCTTCTTTCTTAGCTATTAACTGATAAAAGTTTTGTTTTTACTTGCTTTTGAACTTTGTTTAAGGTCATTTTGAGGTTTGGGGTTGTTTACCCCCTCCAAGGCCTTGTTAGGCCTTGTTTTAGGCCATCCCTTTTCGCCCTCGCTTTGAGCTTTGCATGGCCTCTCTACCACTGAAATCAAAAGGAATTTCAGTGGTGGAGAGGTGGTTTTGGTGTCCTAAATAGGAGAGGGTCATCCCTTCTCCTTGTTGTCTTGAATACTAGCATAAATGGCTTATGTTGGTGGCTTGTATGCCTAGCTTGTTTTAGCTTCATTTCAGCAAGTATTTGGTGTTGTTTTGCCATGATTTACCTCTGTTTAAAGTTGGTTTAGTGGTCTCTTGCATGCACCATGTACTTGCCTTGCAATCCCCTCATTTGCCTTAACATGTATCTAGCATGTAGACTACCATGCTTGCATGTTTTGGCTCAACTCCATGAAGCTTTTAGCCTTGTTTTATCATGCTAGAGCTCTATTTTTCCTTGTCTTGGTTATGCTTACATTGTTTTGTATAGCTACCATGCAACCTAGCTTGTTAGCTTTGGGTGTTGAAGTCACTAGCATACTCTATTTGGATCATTTCAGTGGTTTGGCATTACTTGTAATGTTATTTCAGTCCATATAGTATGCTCATGTACTTGCATTTGTCACTCCTTTAATGTTTTAAAGAGTTTGAGTTTGATGCCTCATGAATGTGTCATTGTGTATGCCATCATGTTTAGGCCTCTAGGATGCCATTTCAATGTGTTTTTGGTCTTATTCTAACATGCCATAACTCTGATTTTGGTTGCTTAAGTCATGCCATGTTTGATTGTGTTAGGTGTAGTGTAGCACCTCTTTTGTGGCCTTGCATGCCCCGTGTTTTGGCATTATGTTCTAGCTTGTGTTGGCTAGTGTTGGGGTCACTTTTGGTCTTGTTTAGACCTGCCTTGGGACTATTTTAGGTCCCTTTAGCCTTTTGGGGCTTACTTCATGTAGCCTTGGTTTGAGTCCCTCGGCTAGTTTCAAGTTTTGGGTTTTATTGCATGCCTTAATTGCATGGTTTGGGTGATTTGGCATCATCCCTTGCATGATTTCAGGGCTTAACATGTTTTCCTAATGTCCATGTTTATCCTCTTTTAAGTGTGCTTAAGAGTTGCTCTACTATGCTCAAGTGTTAGGCCGATAGGCATGCATGTTTGTATGTGTTTTTGTCCTCATTCCCATTGCATTTGGCCACTGTTTTGGTATGGCTGAGGCCTATCCATTTTCAGTATAAGTCCATGGATCATGTGGTTTGTGTATCATTGTATGCTTATCGCATTGCATGTTGTTGCATACTTATTGTTGGTATCATTGTTGCATGCCTATCACATTGTATGTTTGCATATCTAGGTTGCATAGTCGTATTGCATACTTATTGTATATCATGTTGTTTACATGTTAGGTTGCATTGCATTGCACTTGTCATGCTCATGTTACATTGCCTTGCATTTCCATGTTGCATTGTACTTGGTTGCATGCATTGCATTGTGTTTGGTTTGGGGTGTCAAACCAAACACGAGGACCAAGGGACATTTCGTACTTGAAGTGACGAAATGTGCCTCAATCCTCGGTCACTGACGCTCTTGATCAAGCATGATAGAGGTTGGAGCTCCTTATGTGTTTTTGTGCATTTCATTTGACATTAAATTGCACACTTGGCTCCTTTGGCCGTCATGCATTGGAATGCGTGATTGGTGGTCTGAGGGTCGAGAACCATACTCCCTTGAGCTCATGACATGATAGGGAGGGTGGTGGTGCAGACATTGTCTTGCAAATGTATTGCCATGCTCTGTTTGTCCTCTGCTGCAGCAACACAGCATTCTGCAGGAAGAGATGGTCGACCGACCATGTTCAGTGCCGATCGGCAACAAACATTTGGCCGAGAGCCTAATTTTTGGTCGATGACCAGTTTTCCTTGGCCGATGGCCTTATCTCTTGGCCGATGGACTCTCAGCATGTCCCCAAGGTAGTTCAAAAGTGTCACAGAAGTTGGCATAGCTTCTAGAGGTGCAGAGCAGTGCAGACAGAGGCAACATGTAGCATGGCGATGGATTTCCGAGCGAAGCCGATCAAGCATGCATTCGTCCCTCTTCTCGAGGCTGATTTACTATTTTCATTACTTAATTAATTTGTTTAATTAGTTAAGTGTTGTGTAACTAATTAATTAGCTTGTTAGTTAGTTAATTAGATGATTTGTATTATTCTTTCGGACCCTCCGTCAAGAGGGCGAATTTTGTAATAAGTGTGCGTGAGTGTGTGAATGTCTTCCAACCCCACGTCTTTCTCCTTTTTACTTACCCGCTTTCAATGGTTAGTTCTAGGTCATGTTTCAATTAGCATCCTTATGCTCGTATGTTTGCATCCATTCATCTGTATTGCATGTACCGGGCTCGGTACATCATGCTAACTGCACAATATTTCAATTCCAACTTGAATACGTGTATCGAGTTGTCGCATTCCACATGCCATTTTAGAATAGTCGAGCCTATCTCTAGTTGCATTTTGCATGTGTTGCATTAGCCATCTTAACATGAGCTAGGATCATGCATTGATTACTAACTAGCTTTTGTTTTGGCTCGGAGTACTAGGTAAGCTTTTATGCTTTAGCATCTTGCATGTATGTGAGTGTTAACATGACAGCATGCTTGCCATGAGGCTAATTGCTTATATGATATAACTGCCTGAATGCCTGTGGGTGAAGGTTGGGTTACTTGAATTGGGACAATTCATTGAAATCCGTGTTTTAGCCTACTCTCAAGTAGCAAACTTCAAACCATTTCCAAACAAATAGACATGCGATGCTTTGTTCCAAATTAGGCGATCTAGTCTATACTTGTATGTTGTGCGCATCACATAGTAAATCTAGCTAATAATTGGAATAAGAACGCATGTGTTTTCAAAAATAAGATATCATGTTTAGTACAAGCCGATCTTTGATCGGGTGAGCGGGGGTGCTCATAGATGACCTTCCCCAATCGTACCCAAGTTCCCAAGCCGAGGCAACTTTGGTGATGATGGACACGTGGCCTTAGGCAGCGAGTCAGGGTTTCCTAAATTCCCCCAAAATAAATATTTAGGTGGCGACTCTGTATCTGGCAAAGCAGTCCATGTTTGGCACTTCTTTCTTAAAAATTAGTTTTCCAAAACGATTTGCCGGATTTGGACTCTTTGGTGATTTATCGATCTCGCATTGCACTTTGCGGGATTAGATTCAGAACCGTGACATTTGAGTCCGAACTGTGGTAAGCATAAGGCCCTAGGGCGCGTCCACATATGCCAATTGAGTAATTTCCTTTGAGTTGTTCTCGTGTACCCTCGAGTCTTCGTCCTTCAATAAGGGAAAGAGAGTCAACTTTTTAATTGATCGATTAAGCCTATAGTAATCCATGTGTGACCTAATGAAAACAAGAAAAGCTTTGAAAATTTCAATTAAATAAAGGAAAGGTGTAAATTGTCTAATGGGCTACGAAGAATAAGATTTCACTAATAAGCTCGAGTATTGAAGAGGATCCCCTAAATGGTCTAAACAAATTTTGAATTGTCATCGTAATGTTCTTTATGATCATTCCAAAATTTCAAAGCAGTTTATTTTTGCAAACTTGCGAGGATAGTTCTAGAATCGTGCGTGGTGTTTTACACTATTTTGGGAATTATATTCACACTCTAGCAATCATTTTGGCATGCACAAGATGGCCCCCAAACCTCATAATCATAGAATTCCTCCTCATGGCATTTTCATTGGTGAAAGGAAAAAAAAATGAAAGAAAAAGAAAAATAAAAAAGAGGAAGAAAAGAAAAAAGAAAAAGAAGCACGAGAGAAAAGGAAAAGAATCAACCATCAAGCGAAGGGCATCCATGGAATGAAATCTAATCAACTGTGAGGAAAAGAAGTTCTGCATGAATTCAAGGAAGCTAAATGCAAGAAGGTACCACATTGTGAAGAGAATTAACCTTGGAAGTGGAGTGGAGGCGAGGAAGATGGCATGCACAAGTGAATGGAGAACCTAACTCAAATCAAGGCAAAGTGAATTTCATTGTTAGGGTAAGGATGATTGTTGATCAAATTCACTACAACTATTGTAACACTACCCTTGAGAGGCTCATTGGGCAGAAAACCCAAAAGGGTGACCCAGGTAAGACTTAGAGTACGAAAAAATGATAAATGAAAAAATAAGAGCTTGCAAGGTCGAAAACCCAAAGGGCAGCTTTGGCAAAAGTTAGAGCGAAAAAGGAGAGTGTTAACACCCGAGTGAACATTAACTATGAACTACATGAGGTCTCTCATGTTGTGATACGTAGGCAACCTCTTCTGAGGTTCGATCCAATATTCTTGCCCAATTCATATCTATAGCTTTGCATCCATCCATGACCTACAATGACTACCGTGCATAGCATATTCGCATCGAATGTGCAAGTAGTTTGAGTCAACGAGTAGAGAAATTTTAATACTTGATTTATCAGTGAAATCTTCAACTTGAGCCCAAAGTGAATTGAAGCCTAACCTTCTGCAAAATCTATTTCTAAAGGAAATTCATGAAAAAATGAGTGAACATAAGGAATACTAGGGGCAGAACGAATGATCAGCCACCTTGAGTCTTTTCTCTTCTTCTTAGGCTTTTGGGGTTAGTTGCGAGTCTTGTTGTTTTTGTGTCAAGCATGTGTCTTAATCTGTGCTCATTGAGTCTATCTTGTGTCTGTTAGTGTGTGCATGGCTTAAAGTTCAATAGAGTGGCATGGTCAAAATTCCATACATGAATCTTCGCTCCAAATTCAAAACGAGTCCATATGTGGAAGTCATAAACAAGCTGAGAGTGCCCACACAAGTGGAATCAAGTCCATGATCATTGCAAAAGTGTATACGAGAAATCCATCACTGCTTTAGGGACTGAAATAACTTCTCCAGGGGCATGAGAGAAGCATGAGTTGAATTAGTTGGTAGCTGCTCTAGGATCTGATGATCCCCATCATAGGCGCTTGCATAATGTTGACTAGACACCTAGGGCAAGAGTACATCTGATTGGCTATCACCTAAACCAGGGGCATAAACCATACTTTTCTCCCAGTCTACTTAACTTATCTATCAGGCACTTTACCCTAGGTTAGGGTGAGGTCACTCCCATGATGATTCTAATATGATTCAACCTTTGACAGTTATCTCCAACCAATTCAAGACTTACTTTGGTTTCCTTCTTCTCTCTACTTAATATATATGCTTTGCCTCACGTATGCATACTCACACACTCTGGTTGATTCAAACTACGTGATTAGTTTCTCTAGCTCTTGAGTTTGTTCTATACTTGTAAATATCAACAACTGAGTTGAGTTGAGTTGTCTTGATTGGTGTTTAGGTTTAACCTATGGAGTTGGTTTTACTTTAATAAGTTGCACAGGTTGTCATGGTTTGTCGCATAATGTGGTGTGACCCACACACTGCCTTGCATACATTTCATGAGATATGTGATGCATTATTCTCCATGCTACTTATTTCATGAGTTGCATCACTTATCGCTCTACCTACCATGCGTAGATCACATTATTCATCAAGCACTGCTTTCCATGCCATCCGTATTTCGAGAAATGCATAATGCATCGTGCATCTTTCTTTTACTTATAGGGTTTCCAAAAGAGGTGTGTCCGCTTGTATTGCCTTTCCAACACCCTTTTTTTTTTTCTCCATTTGTGCTAAGGAACATCTGTATAAGATGCACTCCTCCTCTTTTAGTTGTGCTTAGGCAAATCTATATGCGATGCACACCTCCCTCTTTCAAATGTGTGACAACACATTTGTATGCAATGCCCACCTCCCTTTTTGATTTGTGCTAAGGTATATTTGTATGCGATGTATCACACATTTTCATTTGTGTTGTGGCACATCTGTATGCGATGCACATCCCTCACTTTTTTGGATGTGCGACAACACATCTGTATGTGATGCATCACCTCTTTCATTTCTGCTGGGGCACATTTGTATGCGATGCCCCCCTCTTTGAGTTGTACGACAACACATCTGTATGTGATGCACGCCCCTCTTTCATTTGTGTTGTAGCACATTTGTATGTGATGCACTGCTTCTTTCATTTGTGTTGTGGCACATTTGTATACAATGCACTCCGTATCTTTCAATTGTACTGAGGCACATCTGTATGCGATGCACACCCCCCTTTTCATTTGTGTTGTGGCGTGTCTGTATGCAATGAACACCCAGTGTTTTTCAGTTGTGTGACAACACATCTGTATGTGATGCAACCCCTCTTTTTCATTTGTGTGAAGACACATTTGTGAGTGATGCACTCATTCTTTCATTTGTGTGTAATCACATTTGTATGCGATGCACTCCCTATTTTCATCTATACGAAAGCAAATTTGTATGCGATGCACTTTCTCCATAACTTTGTTCACCTCCTTGATGTGTGAGAAACACCAAAAGGTAGCTTGCTTCACTCCCGCATCTTTTGTTATACTGCATATCATTTGCATCCTGCCCCTAAACTACACTTGTTTGATTCTATGCAAAAGGATACGTAACCAACCTTTGAGTTCAACCAACTGCATCTACATTTTCTTTGTTTCCCCAAGTCTTATAGCCTCATCAAAAGGAGCTGTCTTTGGGCTTTGACATTCACTCACTTCATGAAATAATGCATTGAGCTTTGTCAAAAAGGGGCAACTGTAGACACCCCATTTTGACTGATCTTAAGATTTTGGCGCTTTTTTTCGAGCACCCAATGATGAAAGTTGGAATGTGCTATCTTACGAATTCCTTAGCAGAAGAGCCGGGTTCAAGCTTTAATCCCAAACTTACACCCGTTTTGTCCAAACTATTTTAGACCCTTTTTAAAATCCCTTTCAAAATGTTTTTTTATTTTATTTTATTTTATTTTTTTCCATTTTGAGCCAAACTTTTCGACAAAGTTCCGAGACTCGCATTTTCAAAATTCAAGTGTTGTATTTTTTCAGTAAATTGAGCAAGGACAAAGTAGAAATGAGAATTTTCTGGACATTAAAAAAAAAAAAAACCATGTGTTCCCTTTTAACTTGATTTGGTTATACTGGGAAAAATTGTCTAGCCAAATGTTTTTTTTTTGTCTGGCCAAATGATTTTTCATCTAGCCGAATGATTTTGTCATGACCAGAACTCGCTCCTAGAGGCTTAGGTCATGACCGGCCAGTAATCCCGGATTACCTTCGACGTCAACGACAAAATCAATCGTAATATATAAACGTGGCTAAGCAAAAGCAATAATAAATGTATATAATAGTCCATTAAACAGTGCACACATGAAAGACCTTTTTTAGCAAAATAAACTTTCCTCTTCTTTACAAAAATACGTAAGAACACATTTAAACATCCTTTACAAGCATCCATTCACAACCAAGTTCCCAAAAGACAAAACAAAACAAGAACTAAGAGAAAGGGGTGATAAACTTGGCTCCACTTTAGTTCAAGCACGCCCCACCATGGAGGCACTCCAAAATAGCTTCAAAAGGTAGACTCCCAAGGCATCTCTAACCCTGATGATCTAAGTGCTCACCTATATATATATATATATATATAAGGGAGATGGATGAGTTGGAGCCTAGTGAGTAATATCAGTATAAAGGATTTAAATCAATGAAGTCCAACACAAATCAAAACCTATCCTTTTTGATATCCAAACAATTCAAATATCCAATCATATAAATCCTTTGCATTAACAATAACCAATCAAGTCATTATACGTGGTACATCCAATAGAGTAATGATATAACATTGTGTTGAAACAAATAGGACCACTACGGTCATCAAATGAGACCATAACGGATCAATCAATAAACCATAACAGGTAATTCCATGTGGACCACTTGGGTCTAACATCAGAGATCTCTGTGTTTCAATTAATCCAATGGGCCATGGTATTGTTTCCCCTAAGCGAGGACTCAGTAAGGGATGCCACGATTACAAGTTCAAAACGGAGCTTCATTCGTGGATAACAAATAAGACTTAGAGAAAATGACATTCTTGAATGATTCAAAACTACTTTTCGAACATAGCTTTATAAAGACAATAGTCATAGTGGGTTTGTACTGATATTAAGCCTCGAGCTGTCACTGTCGTGACCTGAACCCACCCCTAGAGGTTTGGATCATAACCGGCTTGTAATCATGAGATCACCTATAGCCTCTGATAGAAATCAAATCATATCTAATTATATGGGGCTAGAAGTGAAAGCAAAAATAGAAAATTTGCCTATCGAGTTGTGCATATATGGCATAAATAGAAATACCTTATACGTTAATAACTTACAATCGTGTAATACACCTTGTTTAAACTTTCATTTCAAACTGGAGGTACAAAGACTTGAACACAAAAGTATTATTCATGATCTTACAAAACTTAAACTTCTTATAAACAAAACAAAAGACAAAAGCCTCGTGTGTGAGGCATCCTTGGCTGACTCCACAAAAACTTGGTATTCCTCTATCAGTTCACTAGAGCTGGATATCTCGTTGCTCACCTACATACATATATATAACGGAGTGAGCGAAACCCTAGTGAATAAAATCAAAGTAAAGAGCTTATATGAATGAGTTCTAATATTAAACAAAATCATTATCGTAATAGTTTCATATCATAAGAGAACAACCTCGGCTTCAACATATAACAGATGTACAGAACATAATTGATCATATCTTAATGGAACGACCTTGAGTTCAATCATTTACAGCTTTATAATTACCATTCGGTCAACTCATAACAGATAATCAAATCTATTAGATATTCAGAAAGACCTAGGGTCCATCTCAAATATATGAAATGACCTTGGGTTCAATCCAACTATACTGAATGACCTTGGGTCTATTTTAGAAATACATACTGACTTTGGGTCCATTTCAAGTATATAGAACGATCTTGGGTCCATTTCAGATATGCAAGACAACCTTAGGTCCATCATACACACTCGTGTCACATCAATCACATTCACAGATATCGTGATGATTGGATAGAAAGAAATTCATTCACACTTGTAAGAACATAAGTTCGGAAAACTTACCACGCTAGGATACTCAGAAAAATAGATTAAATAAGAAAACATCTTTACTAAGATATTACTCACAGTGTTCGAAGTGTTATCATGCCTCCATGATCTACCCTACATTACACATAACACATATTGGAACATTCGACCAATTCAAATCATTCTTACTTGACTTTATTCTTTTCATTCCATTTCTTACTTATTAGGTCATTCATGAGGCCTAATTAATGTCTAAGAATGCTCAGAAATGAATCAGAATGCACACGTGATCAAAATTTATCTTTTCAAAATATGTTGAAATAGAGCACTTCGCTCGAGCGCAACAGTGGATGCTCGAGCAAACCACTTGGTCTGCAAAAGTATTGGATGGTCCCAATCTAGGCTCGATGTTCACTCAAGTGAATGTGCAAAATAAAAGGCGGTCTTTGTAGCAGTGACTTGGTCGCTCGAGCCAACTGCAAATGTCTACAAAAATACTGGATACATGAAATGTGTGCTCGAGCGACATATTATTCACTCGAGTAGTGAGGCAGAATTCTGGAATTTTCATAACTGAATTTGAACTTCAAAACACACGTTCAAAGTATGGATTCATGCAAAACTTGTCCAAAAACTTGAAAACATGTAACTAAACATAAACACTTGATGATTTACAAATCTTATGCTCAAAACTTCATGAATTTACCAAAATTAAACCTTATTTCTTCATGCATGTATGAACCTCAAATCCTTCATTTTTTTTTTCTTTTCAAACACATGCTCTTTAATTCATATATTTATGAAATTCAACCTTCAAAACCTTAGAAATCAATGATGCATGTATGAGATAGTTTCAAAACTCAACATGGATAATAAATTCTCGATCATATATGAAGAATTTGAACAAAATCATGCATGCATGTACAATTAAGCTTCATACTCTTTTCCAAAATTCTTAAAACATGAAATTCAACTTCAAACTCTTACAAATCATGAGTGCATGTATGATATAACTTCTAATTTCAACATGGATGACATGAATCATGCTCAAAATCATGAAACCAAACAAAATTATGGATGTAAGTATGAATTAACACCAATTTCTTCATTCTAAGCTCAATTCTCACATTTAATCACATAATCTTCTTGAATTCACATATTTGATGACTTTAATTCATGAGTTAAGGTGTGATCACATACCTAGATCCTTCAACAACACCAATTCTAGCAAAAACTTGAGCTCTACTACACAATCCTTCAATTCTCCAAGCAATTTCTTCAAATAAAGCTCTTTCTCTCTCTCTATAATTGAATTCTCTCTCTCTCTAAAATGTTGCACAGTAGATTTTTCAATGTAAAATGAGCCTAATCACATCAATTAACATACATATAGGGTAGGATGGCTTAATTCACTAATCCATGATTAAACTAATTAATATTATTTAATCTAATTAATTTTAAACTGAATCAAATTTTAATCAAACTTCCCAATAGGCTGTAAAAATTATGCCATTCACAATAGACTAATCAATTTCGATTTCTAACGCCATTAAGATGTTCAATTTCGGATCATAACAGAAATTGCAACAAATATTCCTACGATTAACAGATATGCATCCAAAACCATGTTAATCACATAATTAACATTCAAATTCACACTAAGCATATAAACGCATGCAAAATTAAATAATTAAAAGTATATTACGTGACGGGGATGTGACAGTCTTCCCCTTTTTAAGAATTTTGGTCCTTTAAACTTGTGCTATCTCGTGTCAGAAATAACTCAGGATACCTTTGCCTCATTTCATCTTCTTTCTCCTAAGTTGCCTCTGTACCGTAATATTCCTTCTATTCCACTTTAATCACAGTGATTGCCGTAGTCCTCACTATTTCACTTGTCGGTCAATGATTTTGATTGGTTTCTCTGCATACTCCATATTATTATCAAGCATGTGTTTTGTTTTGCTCTGTGTGTGTTTTCAGGTCTTGTTTTAAGTCCTTTTGGTTTTAGCAAGTTTGTTGAGTTGTATTTGAGTTGTTTTGTTTATTGAGTTATTGTTATTTCGTTTATCGAGTTGTATGTTGCATTTTGTACTTTGTTTGTTGGTTAGTTCATTACCCGATTAAGAATTTTGTTTCAATTAAGTGCTTTTGGCCATTTCAATTCCTAGGTCCATTTCATGCATATGTGGTGCTCATGATGCAAAAATGATAACACACTTTTCATAAAAACTGCAAGGTTTTATTTCGATCATGGCTTTTTACAAAGAGGAGTACAAGTTTTCAAAGAAAATAAAATCTTCCTAAAGCTATACAATATGTTGATGCTACAAGCAAAAAGAAACTAAGCAAAAGTACAAAAAAATTTGTGCCAGTCGCCTCATGCCCGAGAGGCCCTCTTCGTCCTCTTCCTTGGAGGAGAGGACTCTGGGGCACTATCTCCATCAGCTCCACTATCTGAATCTGCCTCTGAGCCGGAACCAGAGCCGGCATCATCTCCACTCTCTACTCTAGAACCCTACTTAGCATTGTCGCCTCTACTCTCAGAACCTGAGCCGGCGTCATCATCTCCACTCTCAAACGATCCAGAGTGCTGACTCGTTGTCTCCTCCAAGCCATTGGTCTCAGCATCATCGTCGCGCAAGATGGGCACGGGAGGACTACTCCGGCCTCGAGTGTCCCTATCTCTGCCTCTCCTCCCTAGTGCTGGAGGAGGTATTGCCACTACTGGTGCTCCTGCCATTGGAGCAGTCGGTATAGCTGGAATCTGAAAAGGACAGTTGTCACGTATTAGTTCTAGTGTGTGTATCAGATGCAAGTATAGTGTGTAGAATGAGTGTATGTAGAAATCAGATACAGTTTGTAAGTATAGTGTGCCTATGCAATGTATTGATGCAGTTTGGGAAAGACTACAGTTGAAATGTTAGTGTATCAGTAAAAAAATTGATGCATGAAGCGCAAGCTAAAGAAATTACCGAGATGCCATGAAGGCCGATCAGCGTCTCCCTCATCTATACCATACCCATCAAGGAGGCTATTAGCTCAAGAGCACTCCCTGTGTACTCAATGGATGCCTGCAAATGCATTTGATTGATCAGTGTTCACAGTGAATATATCTAAAGTGAAATGTTGGGTGCAAGTCGTAAAGTGCGTTCCATACCTTAGTTGGGCCTTTAACCCCAACAAGCTCGTGCCCGGCCGTTGTGGGCTCTATCGGGACCTAATAAGCATCCCCGGTATGCCACCAGCATGTCAACATAGTGGGAAACTCTGGCAAACCGGTCCTCTACCTCGCCTGGGAAGCACGGGCCCTGGTCGCCCTAGTCACTCTAGGCGCCTCTCTCGTAGCAGGAGCTCTCGTCTCCTCACCTCCATGAGCGCCTGTCAATGGTGGCATGAGATGCGTCCGGATGAAGGTCGCATAGTCCCCTTCTGCTCGAAAATAATCAGCATCCAAGCCCACCATAAACTGAATGACCTCATCAATGGATAGGCTATCTGCTGATTGAATGGACTCTGGTGGTGCCATCGGAATGATCGGGTCAGGCAGGCCCACAATCTAGTGTACGAATCGCTCACTTAAGAACCAAGCCCGGCAGACTAGGCCCTCGAGTAGAATGCAGAAGCAAGAAGTGGCCCAGGCCCCAGCGTACTGATCTCGAATCCCACCCGGCATCATGGCCCATGGTTGCCACATGATCTACAAATAGAGGTTATATGAATCATTAGCTGCTGTCAGTTGCTAAATGTGAATCAGAATAATTGTAAAGAAAAAATGATTGTGTTTTGGGTTACCTCATGAGCAGCTATAGTGTCGAAGTAATGGAGAAAGAATGTGAAGGTCTCGCGGTTCCTACGCTAGTGCCGGCCATTATACTTCCATGAGTAAGGGACTGCCAGTGAGAGCTCCTCTATAGGCTCCGGAGCCAGAGTCAAAAAATAAGCATACACCCATAGCTGCAGAGAAAATGCAGTGATATGTGTAAGCACAATGTATGAACAAATATAGAAAGTGCAAGGCAGAAAGCACAGGAGTTGAACAGATGTAAAGCAGAAAATGTAGAGTAGAAAATGTAAAGTGTAAAGAGGAAACTGAGATGCATACCTCCCAAGCTCACCAGTAGCCTCCGATCAAGTCTCCTCTTAGACGGGAGGTCAAGCTCATGTATCCATATAGGGTGGCGAGGCCAGCCCTACCCCCAATCATAGAAGCATACCCGAGGAAGGGTCACCAGAGTGCTCAGCAGATATATGCCTACGGTATTCCACCTATTCGAAAACAAGGTGGTACCGAAGACGAACATCAGAAAGCCTCTAACATACTGTCCATCTCCTTTACTGTCTTTGGCTTGCTCCTTCTGAACTAATCGGTGAACCAGGTATATCTGACCATGCCTGTACGATATATGGGTAGACGCGCTCCCAACAACTCAACCTAGACAGCCTCCCACTCCCCCATGTTTGAATCGAGAGGGATCAGATCACCTCCTACGTCTAAGCCGGTGATCATAGCGAAGTCACAGGGAATCATCGTCTTCTCCCCTATAGTAGAAAAGTGGAAGGAGTTGGTGGTGTCCCACCACCTCTCCACAAGTGCGCCCAGAAGAGGACGGCTCGCGATAACCCATATAAGGCCGAAGCAGAATAGGCCAAAGTCGGTCTCATCTACAATGTCGCGAACTCCTGCGAGGAGCTCATCATACGAGTATCATGCGGTCGTGGCTCTATACCCTCGGGAGGCACGAGACTCACCCTGTGGCAAAGAATAGATGAATCAGATATGGCAGTGATGAAAGTATAGTTAGAAAATACAATGTAAGAAATGCAGGTAAAGACAGGCAGGAATGCATAAAAATAGAGCTCATACCTCAACTGCGGCGGATGAAAGGTGAGAACTCGGCTCCTTCAGCAGGAGATCCTCCAACACACTGAGAATGAAGTCGCTGAAACATCTAATGCCCCTAGCTGGCAAGATGTGTGTGGAAGGATGGTACCTCTCTAGATCAAATGGCCGTACTCTCACTGATAGTGGCTCTGGCTCAGGCTCAGGGTCGAACTCTGCCTCGAGGTCAGCCTTAATACCTCCAATCGCCTCAGCAACGATCGGCTCATTTGCCTCCGGAACAGGTGAAAATACATAGGGAACCTCTGGAGGGGCCCCATCGTGTGGTGAACCATCCGCCATCTGAAGAATGGGTGAAAAGTGGGTGAAAAATGAAGAAAAAAGGGTAAACTTGGAAAAAGTCAACCCTAGGAGAGAGAAAATGGAAGAAAAAGTCAAAGCCAGGAAAAGTGCATAGAACTCGAGAGAAACTCGAGGGGAACAACCGTAGAAGGGTGAAAATGAAAAAAATGTGTTGAAATCAAATTCCAATTGGTTCAAAGTGAAGAGGGCTAAGAGGGTTTGGCGAATAAAGTTTGCACAGGGTGTTGGAAAATGCGTGAAAGCGCAAATCTAGAGAGAAGGAGCACCTAGAGAGAGAGAGAGAGAGAGAGAGAGAGAGAGTATTTTTAGACATATGGGTGTAAGGAAATGAGCCCTAGTGGCTTATACTTAAAGATCCGTGTGTGCAAAGACGAATTTACCCCGAATTGCCATCAGTGGCCGGCAGGGGGTCGGTAAGGCTGTACAGTGGCCGGCAGCCTCCATTTATGGCTAGCCAATGGCCGGTGGCCTTCTTTTATGTTTTGATGTTGTTTTGTGTCTTTGTTTTCTAAGAGTTGCAAGGAAAGTTCACTGTTGGGTCCAGATTGTCTCTACAGAAGCTCAAAACTATGTTTTTAGCGCACGATGTTCATCGCTTGTCAACATGAAAGAGGTGTATCCTTTTTAAATATATTGTAACTCTTCCAAGAGGTAAATCATAAGTTGCTACTGAAATTCATTTTTGTCAAATTACGCTTTTGTTCCTTGCATAGAATATTCATTTCACTTTGCTTCTTGCATATAATATGCATTTCACTTTGTTGCAATAGAATATGCATTTCGTGTTGTTACTTAGAATATGCATTTCACTTTACATATATATTTCACGTGTGTCTTGCATCATTTATGAGTCTTGCATAGAATATGCTTTCGCTATTGTTTCACGCATAGAATATGCATTTCGTTTAATGCATAGAACATGCCTTCGATTAACATTGTATCTCTGTTGTTTATATTGCATAGAACATGCATTGTCACTGTATCGCATACTAAACGAGCAAACAATATTGTATGCACGGTTCATTCAGAGTAGTTCTGGCTAAGTCATTTGTGTCTTGGTAGGAGAACTGGCACTCATTCACTTTGTGCATCTATCGTACTTGTTCACTTCGTGCATCTATCGCACACCTCTGTTTCTCGAGACGTGCGAAGCACGCGCCTAAGCGATTTTTCTCAGAACGCATGACGCGCGGCTCTGGGCGAGTTTTATCTCGGGACGTGCGAAGTACGTACCCGAGCAGTTTTTCTTAGAACGCGTGACCCGCGGCTCTGGGCGGGTTTCATCTCAGAAGCGATTTTTCTCAAAATGCGTGACACGCGACTCTAGGCAGGTTTCATCTCGGGACGTGTGAAGCACGCGCCCGAGTGGTTTTTCTCAGAACGCGTGACGTGCGGCTCTAGGCGGGTTTCACCTCGGGACGTACGAATCACGTGCCTGAGAAATTTTTCTTAGAACGCGTGATGTGCGGCTCTGGGCGGGTTTCATCTCGGGACATGAAAAGCATGCGCCCGAGCAGTTTTTTCTTAGAATGCGTGACGAGCGGCTCTGGACGGGTTTCATCTCGGGACGTGCGAAGTGCGCGCTTAAGCGGTTTATCTTGGGACACGTGAAACGCGGCCTGAGCAGTTTTCTCTGTTTCTCGGGATATGCGAAGTGTAACCCTGAGCGGTTGTTCCTATTTCTCGAGATGCGTGAAACGTGACCCGAACGATTTTTGTTTTCTTGTTTCTTGGGACGTGTGAAATACGACCCTGAGCGATTTTTGTTCTCAGTTTCTCAAGATACGTGAAACGCAACCCTGAGCGGTGGTTTGTTTCCTCGTCTCATGTTTTGGCTTGGTTTAGAGTGTGTTTTATCTTTTTTTTTTTTTTTTTTGCAAAAAAAAAAAAAAAAAAAAAAAGAAAAAGAACTGTGTTGGTTTAAGCTTGAAGCTGCTCATTCATGTGTTATTATCTCGTTATCTGCTTATCGCATTTTGTTTTTGCTTATGCACCATCTCGCATGATTATGAGTTTTCAAAATAGTTGCTTCGCGAAGTGTATGAGTCCCACTTTCAAAGTTGCATTGTGCATATCATTTGCATCTTGTCCCAGAACTACGTTGGTTTGATTCCTTGCAAAGGGATACGTAGGCAGCTGTCGGTGCAACCATTTCTTTCTGTCTTGATTGTTTGTTCAAGTCTTATGACCTTGTCAAAATGGGTCGTCTCTAGGATTTGACATTCATTCACGTCATTTCATGATTCCGAGTTCTGTCAAAGAGGGGCAACTGTAGACACCCCATTTTTGACGACCCTTACGACTTGGACGTCCTTGCATGTACACCTGATGATGAACGTATTTGCTCACCAAGCGCTCAAAGTCCTCAGTGGAATGCCACAACTTTGAGCCTTTCAACCCTGTACCCTTGTTGCCTCATTTTTGGACCAAGCCTGTGTCCTTCAAGCCTGTAGCTTTTGGTGGATTGCCGACCATCACTTTTGGGCTGCCGGCAACTGATGTGGCTTGCCATCCACCAGTGTAGTTTGCAAATATTTTATGCCAGTTGTGCCAGCTGTTTACATAGATGCATGCATCTATCCCCACATGTAGGGCTGGATCTCCTTGAGGGAATTTCATGTTTTCTATATAGGAGGCCCCTCTCTCATGTTTTAAGGTTAGAAAATTTTGAGATAAAAAATTTTCCTCTCTCTCTATAATTTTCTCTCTCTCTCTCTCTCTCTCTACCAAATCTCTACACTTTTGCCTACAAATCTTCAACCTTTGCCTATAAACCCTTAACCAAATCTTCTCATCTTTGAGCTGAGGTATTCTTGAGCTTGGTTTGAGCTCTAGAGGGTGTGTTTACTTGATTTTCTTACTTGGAATAGCTTCTTCTCTTCAAGAGGTATAAGACTTTGCTTGTAGCTTTGTTTTATTTGCTTTTATTCCTACTGTTTTTCCATTGTTTTGGGCTGTCAAAACTCTGTGTTTTTTGGGCTGAAGCTTCGATTTAAGGCCATTAACAGTTGAGGGCTTCATAGCCCTTTTTTATACCTTGTCTTGGAGGCCTTTGCCCTGGTGTTTCCCACCATTTTACTATCTTTTTCCAAGCTTTTAAACACAGATTTTCAGAGCTTTTTTAGTGGCCAAAATCATGTTTTGAAGTTCAAATTTGGAGGGGTTAGCCTCGCCTCCTTGTGTCTTGCTTACTAGCCTAGTTCGTGCTATGTTTTAGCATTTTAATCTAGCACTTGGACCATTTCATACTTGCTAGTGATGAAATGATTCAACTCTCCAAGGTTATCACTTCCCTTGATCTTTGATGATAGGGAGCTGGTTTTTGAGAGTCTCATCTTGTTGCATTTATTGAGCTTGCACACTTGGTTTCACAAGCCATTATGCAATGAAATTGCATCCATTGATGGTTTGTGAACCAAACTTGCTACTCCTTTGATTTGCTCATGAAAAGGAGGGGTGAGCTGTGCTAACAAACCCTTGAAATACTCTGTATATGCTCTGTTTGTCCTCTATTGCAGCAAGATGAACCTGTGCAGCAGTGGCCGGTAGGCCACTTTCTATGGCCGGCAGGTGCCCAACAACCTTCATCACTGGCCGGCCGACTGCTGATGCAAATTTCAGCAGCACATTTGTAAGGCAGAGCAGAGTGAGCAGTAGTTTTGGTGTTTATTTGTGCAAACAGAGGCATTTAGAAGCAAAACAGTGGTCTTTTCAGGTGGAAACCGAGCATGTGTATGAACATCCCTCGTTTCCCGAGGCGTAATAGTTAATTATTTAGCTTACTTATTTTAATTACACTTGTGTTGTAATTATTTAATTAGTTTAATTAACTAGCTAGTTAATTCAAGTGTTATAATAATTAGTTAAGTAGCTTAGCTAGTTATTCATTCAGTTTTGTAAAATTAGCTTAATTAGCTTTAGCTTTAGCTTACTTAGTTAATTAGCTAGTTTATTCATTCGGACTCTCCTTCGTGAGAGCGCAATGTAATAATGTGTATGTCTTCCAACCCCGCGTCTTTCTCCCTTTTATTTACTAGCTTACGATGGTTAGATTAGGGATATCATGTTTCAATTAGCATTCTCCATGTTTGCATCCATCTGTATCGTATGTACCGAGGCTTGGTTCATCATTCTAACTGCATTGTTATTGTTTATACTTCTTTGAATACGTGCTTAGACCGCATGCTATTTTAAGTGATTCATATACCATATTAGTAGCCAAGCCTAGTAATTGCATATTGCATGCGTTGCATTAGTCATCTTGCATAGTTAGGATCATGCATTTTTTTCTAACTTTTTGTTTATTTTGGCTTGGAGTACTAGGTGAGCCTTTACTTGCTGTAGCATATTGCATGAATGTTGATGTTGCCATGTCTAGCATGCTTGCCATGAGGCTAAGTGCTTAAGTGCTATAACTACTTGAATGCCTATAGATGAAGGGTACTTGCTTGAATTGGAATAATTTAAGCAAAATTCATATGCGATCACTTTTCCAAGTGGTACATATTCGAAACAATTTTCAAAACGAACATGAGTCAAAATGTTCTAATTCTTGCAAAATTAGTCTATACTTGTGTATACGCATTACATAGTAATGCTAGCCTAATAAACGGAACAAGAGCATATAATGTTGATAAAGATCATATCATGATTAGTAGAGGCCGATCTTTGATTGGGCGAGTGGGGGTGCTCAAATGTATTCATGACCTTCGCCTCTCATACCTAAGTTCCTGAGCCGAGACAATCTTGGTGATGACGGACACATTGCCTTTGGCACGAGTCATGGGTTTCCTAAATTTTTTCAAAATAAAATATTTAGGTGGCGACTCTGTATCTGGCAATGCAGTCCATTTTTGGCATTTTGATTCAAAATCAATTTTCTAAAAGATTTGCTAGATTCGGACTCTTTGGTGTGTATCAATTTCACATTGCACTTGTGAGATTAGATTCAGAATCGCGAGAATCCAAACTGTAGGGCTTATATTTTGACCTCTCCGAAAGGGGGCGCGAAAAAGGCGAGCTACAATATCGGACCGACGACTTGCCCTTCTTGCCGAACCTTGTTTGACCCTTCATCGGAATCATGCAAATGAACACATAATCACTAGTTTCATACTCAAGAGCCCTCCTTCTATGACCCACATAACTCCTTTGCTTTGTGCAGTTTGAGCCTTTACTGAATAACTTTAATCTTTTCAGTAGTCGTTTGCACAATCTCGGGACCAAGCAAAACTCTATCCCCAACTTATGTCCAATAGATCAAAGATCTACAACACAAGGCTTGATATGGTGCCATGCCAATACTAGAATGGAAACTATTGTTGTAAGCAAGCTCTGCCAATGCTAAATAGGTTTTCCAACTTCCTTGAAAATCCAAGGCACACGTTCAGAGCATATCATCTAAAGTATGATTAGTTCTTTTTGATTTCCCCTCAGTTTGTAGATGGAATGCGGTACTACACCTCAATTCCGTTCCCATTTTTGTTCCAGAATAGGGAGAGACTGAAGTGGTCCTGCCGGTTTCTGATATCGAGTTTTGACCTGTTGACATTGTAGACATTTAAACACAAATTCAACAATTCCCTTCTTCATGTTAGGCCACCAATACATTTGCTTCAGATCTCATCTAACTTTACCACAAAAGTTCAATCTATTCCCCTTTGTCACAGAACTTCAATTCATTCCTCAATCACTCCACAGTTCATAATTCAATTCGGTATTCGGTTCAGTGATCAATCACAGTAATCCAAGGTTATTCGAAAGTCATCAGGAATATAAAGTGGATCCAGATACTAATTCCCAAGTCAGCAAAGGTAACAACAAAGCAATGAATCACATGACATACATAACTCACATATTCCCATAGCATCAATTGTAAAGTACGATAATACTAAAGCAGTCAATATCAAGATGTACTAAATTCATATGCTTCCAGATAGTCGAGGTTTTTAATCCCAAGTAGTGTTCATAATCAAAATAGTTCATAGTTAACAATTCGCATAGCATCTAGTTTAAAACACGGTAACACATAAGCATCCATTCTATAAAACAACCAATAACTGGACTAGCACAATTTAGTTCATCTATAACACTTATATCCTTCATAGTTGAAGGTTAGGTCTTAATAATGTTTTTGATTAGATCAGTCTGTTATTGGCAGTCCACAAGTGATTCTTGTCATAATGTAAACGTTCAGACAATTCAATTTCGCTTTGAAATATAATCCGCTCATTTGTTCATAAACAATTCATTATCCCCTGTAAACAAAATCAAATTAGATAGAGGTTCTGACAAATCAAATTAGGTAAAGGTTCTATCAAATCCAATCAGATAAAGGTCCTATCAGATCAAATCAGATGAAGGTTCTTGTGACAGTTAAGTTTTTTAGACCGCTCGAGCGAAGATCTTCAGCTCCCAGTAGTTGGCTGTTTTGCAAGCGTGATCGCTCGAGTAGTGATTTTGTGACTCAAGCATAGAATTCATGCCCCTAGTAATTTCACTGTAACTCTACAAAACTTCTGGGACTTCTCATTTTCTGCTCGAGCGGTGGAATTATCACTTGAGCAATCCCTTCATAATTGTGCTATTTGCTTGTGCAAAGGAAGTTGCGCTAGAGCAGTCTGTCGGGATAGCAGATTTTAAAAAGTTCATCCTTACTTATTTTCATCCCACTTTTCATACTCTCTCTCTCTCTCTCTCTCTCTAACCTTACTTTTCCGCAAACCCTAGCCCATCAACTCTAGATTTATCTAATTTCAACAGAAGATTCACTCAACATCTTCCAAGAAAAGTTAAAAGGAGGCTTAGATCAACAGTTTTATCGATTGTTTCATGAGTTCATCAACATTTCAAGTGTGGTTCTCAAGCCTAGCTTCCTATTTCGAGGTAGGGGTGTCTTTAACTCGATATATCTTCAATTTGAACGACTTATATGGTAATTTCATAGTTATTCATGTAGTGTGTATATATATATATATCTACATGTATGTATATATGTATGGATTGTGTTGCTAGTAAATGATTTGGGAATAAGTGGAAGATATTTTGTGATTATGATTATCAATGATGACTATTGTAGTTGATGGTGTAAATTAACCTACAATTTTTGTAAGAGAGAAAAACCCCAAAATTTTCCATAAACCCTAGTTTTGAGGCTTGTTCAACAAAGAGATGTTTTTCTTAATTGGTTTCAAAAAAATGAAATTAAATGTATTTACTCGACTTTAAGGTTGAAATATAGGATTTGAAGCTTTTCTCTATATACAAATTGAGTTGATAAGGATTGTTGATGAGGTGTTCTTCTTTGTTGATGTGAGAAGTATGGAATTTCTACAGTTTGAAATCATCTTAGGGAAATTAATGTTTTACAAATTCTTGCATCATATGCATTTTAAATACCTCTTAACCTTATGATGAGGATGATTGTTGAAAAACAAAAAAGGGGTAAATAGTCTA
Source organism: Camellia japonica (assembly GCA_030407325.1). Taxonomy (NCBI): domain Eukaryota; kingdom Viridiplantae; phylum Streptophyta; class Magnoliopsida; order Ericales; family Theaceae; genus Camellia; species Camellia japonica. The sequence continues at coordinate 24,378,885 of JAPPVO010000013.1, read as the reverse complement.
TGTGTCTGGGTAGTAAGTCGGGTTGGGTTTGAGTTGTGTAATGTAATTGGTACCTGCGCGGGGAGTCAAGGTGCCCAATTGCCCTATCTGCGCATATCGTTGGACGAATGTGGGAAAATATTTTTGGGTGTCCACAAGCCCGCTGTTTCTGGAGTCAACAAATGTGGAAAAACATGATTTTGGGTGTCGACGTCCTTGCCGTTTCTAGAGTCGACAAATACGGAAGGGAAAAATGTTTTTGGGCGCCCATCGTCCCGCCGTTGTTGGAGTTAGCAAATGTGGGACTATTTTTAGTATATAAAATCTATATCTATGTATGTATTTCAAATTTTCGACTCTTACTTGGAAGGTCAAAGTACATTTACTGCTTGTGGAAAATTTTGAAGAGATGGAACAATTTCATGCATTGTATATTTACACTTACATACGTAGACACTTATATGCTACTTCATTTACATATTTCAAATGTTGCATTGCATGATCACGGGTTATTTAATTGGCTTTATAACTTGTTAAATTTATCACTTACCGAGCTTTTGCTCACCCCAAAGTTAACAAATCTTAGGAAATGATGATGAATACCTACCAAGGGATGATTCTTATGTGAAGAACCTTTTTGGAACCAGGATACAATGCTTTTGAAACCCTATTGGTCTTGGTTTTTCTTTTCTTTCTTGTTTTTTTTTTTTTTTTTTTGAATCTGTTTTGTAATTGTATAGTTTGTTGAACTTGTTGTATTATGGGACACAATTTGAAAGGAGGTAGACCTTTTAATTGTTGTAGATGTCTCTCACTCTTTGAACTATTTTGTTGTGTTATGTATGTAAGAAGACAACATGTAAAATTTTGGGAAATTCAAAGGGAAAGAGATGTAAAGAATGTTATAATCTTGTTATTATGTATGTTTCCATTTTGTATGTGTTTTGTGGTGGTAATGCCTGGGAGAACAAGATCTGGGATGGTTCTTTTCAGGGCGTTACAAATTGGTATCAAAGCTAACCGGGTTTGAATACCTGTAGCTCGTGGGAAGTGGCTTAGCTGCATAGGGCTATCATGTTAGGAGGGGATGTTAGAGTGTCTTGTACATCTTGATTGTTTATGTGATTATGTGGGTATGGAGTTTAGCTTTTAGGACATGACCTGTACCTATTGTAATCATTGAAATCCTTTTGGAGAGGCATCTGATCAATGCTTTTTCCACTAGGAAATCTTTGAGTGCCATGGGACTAGCCAGAGTCTTGGAAGAGTAATTTATGCGTGCTCTATGTGTTTATGTGAATGTGTGGTCTGCTCTCTATGACATAGGTATTTACAAGAGTATGTTTAACTCACATGTGTCATATGTGGGTTGATATATGGTGTATGGGTTGTGAGTTAATGTCACACCCCAAACTCGCCCCTAAAAGTTTGGGCATGACCTATTCAGAAATGGACATTTAACCTGATATACATAACATATGGGGCTCGAATGGAAGCAGTTAATATCATAGAATAACATAAAAACATATCCATTGAGCTACTATCGACATGCCAGGATCACAAACAGTATATCCAGTGAATAACCGTACAAAGAACATACATCTGAAAAATGGTTATGCATATACAGACATACAGATTCAACCCCAAGGTTGGGCGTATAACAAAACATTATTTACATTTCAACCTTTGTCGGCAACTAGAGTACAAGCCAAAAGTCTAACCAAACTTCAATAAAGTGCACGAACTTCTCCAAGTGCCTGGCTATATTTAGGTTGACAAAAGGGAGGTGGGTATCGGGGTTAGGACTAACCTCCCTGTCGATTACCTACAGTATCAGACAAAATACAGAGTGAGCTACGCTCGGTGGATAATAGTACTTAAACAGTTCAATGCACAACTCAAATTGTAATACATAACAACGTGTATGTAACTGCAGAGTGCATATGGTCAATCTGATGTTGTGTTACTTTCAGACAGAACGACCATCGGCCCAGAAATAACAAAACGGCCATCGGCCCAGAAATATAGAACGGCCATCGGCCCAGAGTGATTTGGATGTACACCAATTTCGTCAACATTTACATTTATACTGATTCCCAACCAATATATATATTAACGTAGTAACTTACGGAGAACAGAACGTCAATAGCAATAGGCATTAACGGTAAATAAATGTACGTTTGTTGCACTATTACTCACAGTGTCGTGACGAGACGCTGGTTCCTTCCGGAGTATGCCCTTGAGCTTTAAAATCTCTCAAATTCCCAACTTTTCTTGATGATCTTCTTCCCCTACCTCTCAAACCCTCCTTTAATCTAATCTTCTCTCTCAGGAGATATTTGTAAATAAAGCCCTTAAGTCAAAGTTGTAAGGAACACAATTATATATAAAAGGTGAATAGGACAAAAAATTAGTCAGTTTAATCATTCAAAATTGAAATTTCACAAAAATGCTTATTATGACTTAAAAATTATGCTAGTCACAAATATGGAATCAATTCCAGATTATCAAGCCTCTAAGGCTCTCAATTTCAGATCCAAACATTTTAATTGTAACAGATGCTCTTCTTACTAAACAGATATAAATCTCTCATCATAAGATCCATTTGCTCAAACTTAGTTTCACATAAAATTCCACAGTAAACATTTAAATGCACAGAATAAATGACTGAAGGTATACCAGGAACAGATATGAGGGTCGGGTTATTACACTCTCCCCCCTTAAATAAGTTTGGTCCCTCAAACTTGTTTTACCTTAAGTTCAGAACAGATGTGGATATTGGTGTTGCATTTCCTCCTCTTTTTCCCAAGTTGCTTCGGTTCCGTAGTGTTCTTGCCACTCAACTTTTACCATTGGAATGTCTCGATTGCGTAACTGTTTCACTTGTCGGTCCAGAATTCGGATTGGTTTTTCTTCATAGGTTAACTTGTCATCCAGAATGATTTGGTGGTAATCAATGATACGTGACGGATCCAGGAGATACCCTCGAAGCATAGACACATGGAATACATTATGTACTTGACTCATATTTGGCGGAAGGGCAATTCGGTAAGCTACCGGGCCCACTCTCTCTGAAATTTGAAAGGGATCAACATATCGGGGTGTTAACTTACCCATTTTCCCGAACTTGGATGTCCCTTCATCGAAGTAACTTTCACAAACACATGACTATTCGCTTCAAATTCCAAATCCCTTCGTCGGTTATCCGCATAACTCTTTTGCCTACTTTGAGCAGTTTTCAATCTTTCCCGAATAATTTTAACCTTTTCAGTTGTCAACTGAACAATTTCGGTCCCTAGCAATGATCTATCTCCAATCTCAGCCCAACACACGGGAGAACGACACGGTCTTCCATACAGAGCCTCATAGGGTGCCATCTCAATACTTGAATGGTAACTATTATTATATGCGAATTCTACCAATGGTAGATGGGTTTCCCAACTTTCTTGAAAATCCAGCACACACATTCGGAGCATATCCTCTAGAGTCTGTATCGTCCTTTCAGATTGACTGTCGGTCTGAGGGTGAAAAGCTGTGCTGAACTTTAATTCTGTACCCATTGCTTCCTGTAAACTTTGCCAGAATCTCGACACAAATTTTGGATCCCTGTCCGACACAATTGAGACCGGTATACCATGAAGTCTCACAATTTCATTCACATAAATCACAGCGAGTTTATCCGTGTTATACTGAGTCTTTACTGGTAAAAAGTGAGCGAACTTAGTCAATCGGTCCACAATGACCCATATTGAATTCATACCCTGAGGTGTTCGTGGCAACCCTACAACAAAATCCATGGTCAGGTGTTCCCACTTCCATTCCGGGATTGGAAGGGGTTGCAACAATCTTGCTGGTCTCTGATGCTCCGCTTTACTTGCTGACATTGCAAACACTTAGAAACGAATTCAGCGATCTCCTTTTTCATACTTGGCCACCAAAAGTTTTGTTTCAAATCCCGGTACATTTTGGTACTCCCGGGTGCATTGAAAATCTCGAGGCATGCGCTTCCTCCATTAGTTTCCGCTTAAGCTCCAACACATTAGGGACACATATTATGATTTGAAATTTGAGCACCGAATCAACTATACTGAACCCCGGTTTTGGTTGTCTCTAACTCATCACATACTTTCCGTAGAGTTTCATCCTTCATTTGATGTAGCTTGATTTCTTCAAGTAAGGTTGGTTGGGCCATTACTGCTACCACTATGGCCTCCTGCTCATGCACCACAAGATCTACATTCATTTTATCCAATTCAATCACCAACTCCTTTTGCTTCGTAAATAGATTTGCCAAATCCCCCATATTTTTCCGACTAAGTGCATCTGCAACTGTGTTGGCTTTACCAGGATGGTAATGAATCTGTAAATCATAGTCTTTGATCAGCTCTAACCAGCATCGTTGTCGCATATTCAACTCTTTCTGAGTAAAAAGGTACTTGAGACTTTTGTGATCGGTATAAACTTCGCAAGTAGTGCCATACAAATAGTGTCTCCATATCTTCAAAGCAAAAACTACTGCTGCTAGCTCAAGATCGTGTGTGGGATAATTCTTCTCATGGGGTTTAAGCTGTCGCGAGGCATAAGCGATAACTCTTCCATTTTGCATAAGTACACAACCAAGCCCTTTGTGCGAAGCATCACTATAGATTACAAACCCTTCAGTACCAGATGGTAAGGCCAGAACTGGTGCTATGGTCAACTTTATTTTCAATTCCTGAAAGGCAGATTCCCGCTTTTCTGACCATTCAAACGCAACTCCCTTTTGGGTCAATTGTGTAAGTGGCACAGCAATTTTAGAAAAATCTTGAACAAACCGTCTGTAATACCCGACTAACCCCATAAAACTATGCACCTCCGTCACATTAGTAGGAGTTGGCCAATTCACGATCGCCTCAATTTTGTGTGGATCAACAGAACTCCTTCCTTTGTTATTACATGCCCCAGAAATGCCACCTCGTGTAACCAAAATTCACATTTCTTCAGCTTTGCATACAATTTCTTTTCTCGAAGTGTCTGTAGGATTAGGCGAAGATGACCCTCATGGGCTTCGGCATTCTTTGAGTAAATGAGGATGTCATCAATAAATACTACCACGAACTCATCCAAATAGGGTTGAAAACCCGATTCATCAAATCCATAAATGTTGCTGGTGCGTTAGTAACTCCAAAGGGCATAACCAGAAATTCATAATGACCGTACCGGGTTCGAAAAGCTGTCTTCTCAATATCATCAGCTTTGACCTTCAATTGATGGTACCCAGACCGCAGATCAATTTTTGAGAAAACTTGTGCTCCTTGAAGTTGATCAAATAAATCATCGATCCGTGGCAATGGGTACTTATTCTTGATCGTTACTTTATTGAGTTCCCTGTAATCAATACAAAGTCGAAGTGTTCCATCCTTCTTTTTCACAAACAGAACTGGTGCACCCCAAGGAGAGATATTCGGGCGAATGAACCCCTTGTCCAGTAGATCTTGCAACTGAATCTTCAATTCCTTCATCTCAACTGGTGACATTCTATACGGAGTCTTAGAAATGGGTTGAGTTCCCGACGCCACTTCAATTGTAAACTCAATTTCATGGTCTATTAACTGCCCTGGTAACTCTTCCGGAAAGACATCCGGAATTCACGAACAACTGGAATCATATTGATATCTCCATTCATCACTTGCCCTTCCGAAACACTGCATAAAAACCCCTGACACCCTTTCTGAATTAGTTTACAAGCTCTTACTGCAGAAATCAAATATGGTGGGGGAGTTACCCCATGTCCCTGAAAAGTAGATTCCGATTGTCCCGAAGGGTGGAAGCTGATTTGCTTAGTCAGATAGTCTATAGTTGCACCATATTCACTCAACCAGTCCATACCCAAAATAATATCAAAATAGGTTATGTCAAGAGGTAACAAATTCGCATATACCCGGATATCCCCAATTAGGAGTTCACAAGCGTAATATACAGAGGTATAGATCATAGAATCCCCCAAGGGTGAGGACACACATAACATATAAGATAATACTTCTTCAGACTTATCTAAATTAGGAGCAAATAGTTTTGACACAAAGGAGTGGGTGGAGCCAGAGTCAAATAATACGTAAGCAGATTGACCGAGAACAATAAATGTACCTGACACCACCGTCGCAGCATTTTGCACATCCCCCGGAACCAATGCAAATACCCTGCCTTGTCTCGCAGAGTCTTTGTTGTTAGCAGGTTTCGCAACCGACTTGGTGTTAGAAGTTGGTGCAGACCCTACTGAACTTGTAACAGCTTTGTTGTTATTTTGTTGATTTCCTTGAGGACAATCCCTTACCAGATGACCCGTTTTGCCACATCGGAAACATGCCCCAGACAGTCGGTGACAAACCCCACGGTGCCTCCTTTCACATTCTGAACACACAGGGGCTGAATCTTGAGTAGAAGTGGTTGTGCTGGAGGTCCCTGAATTTTGCTTCTTGTTTGGTGGAGTAGCTGACCCCTTAAACCATTGATTGTTCTGCCTCTTCCCTTTCCATTCAGAAATCCGACTCTGAGCAGCAAGGTTTCCCTCTGCTATAACAGCCCTTTCCAACACATCTACATAGGTAGGTAGTTTTAACATGTTGACTTTATCCAGGATAGCATTCCGTAATCCCCCTTCGAATTTTCGTGCCTTCTTATAATCTGTATCCACCATATGAGGTGCAAATCAGGCAAGTTCTGTAAATTAAGCTTCATACTCCGCTACAGTCTTGTTCCCTTGTTTGAGAGTTTCAAATTCAGTCACCTTCTTGTCTCGCACACTCTGAGGAAAATACTTATCATAAAACAATTCCAAGAATCTGTCCCATGTTAACCCCTGATGCACCGTCCTCATAAGCATCCACCACCTTCGCGCTTCGTCTTCGAGAGTGAAGGCAGCCAACTGCACTTTTTGAGCCTCGGTACAGGGAAATACTTCAAACAGTTTTTCTATTCCCAACACCCATGCCTCAGCTTTCATTGGTTCTATTCCTCCTTTGAATGATGGCGGTTTCATCTTTTTAAACTCCTTGGTAAGGGTAATAGTTCGGTCTTCAGCATGAAAATCTTGTACTACGGGTGGAGGTACCGGTGGTGGTGGTGGTGGCGGTTGCGGTTGTGGCTGTTGCTGTTGTTGTCGTAGGGTTTCTGCCATTTCCATAATCATCCTCTCCATCCTATCCAACTGTGCAGAAGTGGCATCTTCCGGGTCTTCTGCTCTTGTTCTGACCATATTCTACAAGACATTCAATTACAATACATACAAGAATATACCATAAACATGAATCATAATCGTTAGTGTTAGCAAAATGCATTTAACATTGCCATCGGTCTTTTATGTACGTTCAGAATGCAATGCATGATCCCTAAGTCTTTTCTAGACATCCTAAGGCTCAATGGATTCGTGTGTGAGATGGCAACTCGTGCTCTGATACCACTTGTCACAACCCAAACTCGCTCCTAAAAGTTTGGGCATGATCTATTCAGAAACAGACATTTAACCTGATATACATAACATATGGGGCTCGAATGGAAGCAGTTAATATCATAGAATAACATAAAAACATATCCATTGAGCTACTATCGACATGCCAGGATCACAAACAGTATATCCAGTGAATAACTGTACAAAGAACATGCATCTGAAAATTGGTTATGCATATACAGACATACAGATTCAGCCCCAAGGTTGGGCGTATAACAAAACATTATTTACATTTCAACCTTCGTCGGCAACTAGAGTACAAGCCAAAAGTCTAACCAAACTTCAATAAAGTGCACGGACTTCTCCAAGTGCCTGGCTATATTTAGGTTAACAAAAGGGAGGCGGGTATCGGGTTAGGACTGACCTCCCGGTTGATTACCTACAGCATCAGACAAAATACAGAGTGAGCTACGCTCGGTGGATAATAGTACTTAAACAGTTCAATGCACAACTCAAATTGTAATACATAACAACGCGTATGTAACTACAGAGTGCATATGGTCAATTTGATGCTGTGTTACTTTTAGATAGAACGGCCATCGGCCCAGAGTGATTTGGATGTACACCAATTTCGTCAACATTTACATTCATACTAATTCCCAACCAATATATATATTAACTTAGTAACTTGCGGAGAACAGAACGTCAATAACAATAGGCATTAACGGTAAATAAATGTACGTTTGTTGCACTATTACTCACAGTGTCGTGACGAGACGCTGGTTCCTTCCGGATAATGACCTTGAGCTTTAAAATCTCTCAAATTCCCAACTTTTCTTGATGATCTTCTTCCCCTACCTCTCAAACCCTCCTCCAATCTAATCTTCTCTCTCAGGAGATATTTGTAAATAAAGCCCTTAAGTCAAAGTTGTAAGGAACACAATTATATATAAAAGGTGAATAGGACAAAAATTAATCAGTTTAATCATTCAAAATTGAAATTTCACAAAAATGCTTATTATGACTTAAAAATTATGCTAGTCACAAATATGGAATCAATTCCAGATTATCAAGCCTCTAAGGCTCCCAATTTCAGATCCAAACATTTTAATTGTAACAGATGCTCTTTTTACTAAACAGATATAAATCTCTCATCATAAGATCCATTTGCTCAAACTTAGTTTCACATAAAATTCCACAGTAAACATTTAAATGCACAGAATAATGACTGAAGGTATACCAGGAACAGATATGTGGGTCGGGTTATTACAGTTAAATCTTTCTTCCATACCTTTATATAGGATGTCGGGACGTGGTAGAGTTCGTGGTAGGCCACACAGAGGTCGTCAGGACATGCCGACACAATAAGATCTCCCCCCAAGAAGGGGTGGGGGCATTAGCCCGAGAGATGGCAGGGGCTCTTCGTGAGTCCATGGAAATACTCTGAGCCGAGCAAGTGGGAAAGACAATTAAAGAGGAAACTTGAGTCTCCTTTTTGAAAAGGAAATTTTTTTGCTCTAACCTGGCTGAGTTTAGTGGTGGGCCTAACCCAATGAAGTCAAATGAATGGTTAGAGCAGATTATCAAATCATTTGAGATTCTGGACATTCGAGAGGGGGAGCTTCGCGTGGCTTTAGCGGCATACCAATTAAAGGGGAAGGCCAGACAATAATGGAAGTCCGTTAAACACAGAGTGGAACATACTTGGGAGGCATTCACCTATGCCTTCCAAGAGAAGTTTTTGCCTTCCACAGCTAAGAGAGGTTAAGGAAGGAATTTGAAGAACTGAAACAGTTAGACACACCAGTTGCGGAGTTCAAGGCCACGTTTATTAGCCTAGCACGTTTTGCACCCGAGCTTGAAGCAACCGAAGAGCGCTGGTGTTTAGAATTTGAGAAGAGATTGAGACCCAATATTTTGATGAAAGTGATGGGTAACATGTACCAAGAGTATGATAGATTGGTGGAGGCTACGACAGACGTGGAGATTATGCTGGAGGCCAAATAAGCAAGGCAGAAACACAAGAGGCCAAGTTACACCGAATTTAGGAGTGATATGGGGCCTTCTAAGAGATCTGGGGGTTTCTATTCTGCACTACAAGAAATAACACTTTTAGTGACCAACTTTTTGGTTACAGAAAGATCATATCTAGTCACTGATATTTTTTGATAACCAAAAAAAGTTGGTCGCAATTTAGTCGCTAAAAGCCCATCACAGAAGGTTTTTGGTGACCAAAACTAAAGTTGGTCGCGGAAAGTAAGCATTTGCGACCATATACTTTGGTCACGAAAAGGATTTCAATTTCTCAAAAGTTGTTCATTTTGCGACCAAAAATTTAGTCGCTGCAAGGTAACAATTGCGACCACTGATTTTGGTCGCTGAAAAGTGGTTTTTGGCGACCAAACTTAGCTTAGTCGCAGAAAGTTGTCATTTAGCAACGACATATTTTGGTCGCGAGAAGTCGATCACAGCAGTAAGCTTCTTACAGACCTATTAAGACTAAAATTGTATTGGTCGCAAAAAAGCTTTTAATTTTAAACATCATTTTTATCAATAATGCCATTTTTATTTTTTTTTGTAATACCTATAATACATTTGCAATTAATGCATAATTCATGTCCATCCAGTTAATTTCAGCATACCAATCCATCAACAATCTAATCTACAAACAAAAAACCATCAAAAGGAAGTCAAAATAGTAATTAATCTATCAAATTACTACCACCTGTCAACATGAACACATTAATATTTGACAAAATAAACATCCATCCATCCATCCATCCATCTATCCATTTAGTTTACAAAATAACCATCTATTAATCCATTTAGTTTATAATGAATTCACCACATCAAAAACATATTTAACAAAACCATCAAAGATTTCAAAAACCATTCATATCCAAGTGCGTGCCATATTTGTCTGATGTGAAATATATAAAAAGCTCCACGTATAAGCATAACTTAGAATTAATGCACTGGCAAACTCATGTCCATAAACACGCATGACTACACCTCTAGCTACCTACAACAAAAAAAAAAATAAAAAAAATTGAAGAAAGCGTTGTTAATAATAATATTTTTGCTTACATTTCTATTTAATTTCGTAAAATTCTGTGGATCTAATTCCACTTCCAAACTAACAATCACACAGAGCCTTACCAGAAAGTTGAAGAAAAAACCTCATACAAATCTCAACTACATCATATAAAAAGATAAATTAATAAACTAACATACAAAAATAAAGCTCGAAACTATGGCACATCTGAATATCAACAGGAAATTGGTTTGAGGTTTAAAGATGTACACCACTGGAATTTCATGAGAATGTTGCTTGAATAACAATCTCTTCTCTAATATTTTATTTTTATTGTAAGGATAGGTACCCCCTCGACTTTTGGGGTGGCATGAGATATCACTTAAGCTAACAGCTAGTGGTGCCCAGAACTATTTTGGATACTAGGTGTAGACGCGCCCCGGGTGAGGGCCTTAGTGCTACAGTTCGGACTCAAATTGTCACGGTTCTTAATCTGAACCAAAGAGTCCAAATCCGGCAAATTGTTTTGAGAAAATAGATTTTTAGAAAAGAAGTGCCAAACATGGACTGCTTTGCCAGATACAGAGCCGCCACCTAAATATTTTATTTTGGGGAATTTAGGAAACCCTGATTCGTTTGCCAAAGGCCACGTGTCCGTCATCACCAAAGTTGCCTCGACTCGGGAACTTGGGTACGATTGGGGAAGGTCACCTATGAGCACCCCCTCTCGCCCGATCCGAAGATCGGCCTCTACTAATCATGATATCTTGTTTTTGAAAACACATGCGTTCTTATTCCGATTAATTAGCTAGAATTACTATGTGATGCGCACAGCAAAACAAGTATAGACTAGATCGCCTAATTTGGAACAAAGCATTGCATATCCGTTTAGTTTAGGAAATGGTTTGAAATTTGCTACTCACAAGTAGGCTAAAACACGGATTTCAACGAGTCGTTCCAACTCAAACAATCCAACCTTCACTCACAGGCATTCAAGCAGGTATATCATATAAGCAAATAGCCTCATGGTAAGCATGCTGTCATGGCAACACTCACACGCATGCAAGATGCTAATGCATGGTCCTAATTATACAAAATGCCTAATGTAACTCATGCAGGAATGCAACTACAATAGGCTTGGCTATTCTAAAATGACATGTGAAATGCTACAGCTAACACGTATTCAATTTGGGATTGAAATACAAATGCAGTTAGTATGATGCGCCGAGCCCGGTACATGCAAAACGAATGAATGTATGCAAACATGCTATCATAAGTATGCTAATTGAAACATGCCCTAAACTAACCATCGAAAGCCAGTAAATAAAAGGGAAGAAAGACGTGGGGTTGGAAGACATACTGTAGACACCCCATTTTTGACCGCCCTCAAGACTTGGGCATTACTGATGGTTTGCTCGGTGTTGAGAGATGTGCAGGGCACAGGTTCAGTTTCTTCGACAAGGAGAGAGGCAAACCCTTCAAAACACTTTGTTTAGGGGTTTGGAGTTGATGAAAAGAGGAGAGGAGGGGAGAAAATAGGTTGGAGAAGAAGTTCGCCATGAATCCGGGTAGAAGAAAGTCGAGCGGCTCTCGCTGAATCAGGCTTATTCAATTGCATACTTGGAATTTAGCTATGAGGCCACTACCATTGGAAAGAAGACTTCCGGGGCTTCATTTTTGGTTCAAGAATCTCCTAGAGCCAAGTCCGGGTGGAGGAGATATGATGGGTTGAAGCTGGGCATCATCCCGGTTGGATCGAGTCTGCGCGGCTTCACGGAAAAGGGCATAACTTTTTGCACAGGAGGAATTTTGATGCATGGTTTGCGCCATTGGAAAGCTAACTTCCGGGGCTTCAATCTGGCCATCCACCGGCACTTTTTGACCTCACCGGCCACCCATCGGCACTCTATTTGTCCGACCGGCCAGAATAAAGTGCAGGTCGGCACTATATTGTGCCGATGACCTCTTTTATGGCCGACTTGACCCTTTTGACCCTCCCAGGCATGGTGCATGCCAGCTGTGCCAGCTGGGATGCACAGAACCAGCTCCACGTGCATATATGTGGCTATTTTGCACCCTTTTGAGCCTTTTGACCCCCTTTCGCTTCTAGAAGCTTGAACCCTTTGGCCAAGCTTCTCTTGGCCAGCTGTATTAGCTTCCTCTAGAAGCCTTGCACCTCCTTTTGAACCCCTTGGCCCCCTTGACCCTTTTTCCTTTGCTTAGCCATTAAGTTTCTTAGCATTACTTGGCCTATATAAGCACTTCTCTTCTCCCTTTGATGGGGTTAGAGTCTTTGAACCAAAAAACCAGATATATACAGATATATATCTGCCCTACACATTCTCTCTCTATATTTTCCCTCTCTCTCCCCCTTGTGTGTGTTTTGTGGCCTAAAAGTGCATTTTTACCATAGTATTGCACCAACACACACACACCATTACACACACTTCGACTTGAGAGGCCTTGAGGGCTTGTTCTTGAGGTTTTGAGGTGGTTTTGATCAGAAGGAGAGGTCTGCACTTGCTGTTCTTGAGGTGTTCTTCAAGGGTAACACTTTTCCCTCTTTATTCCCCATTTTTGCACCATTCTTCTAGCCTGTTTGCTTGCTATTTTAGGCTCCGACCAGAACTGAAAAGGTCATTATTTTGAGCCATATTTCATGTTTGTTTAAGGGCTCAACCCTGTTTGGGCCCTCCATTTGGTACTTGCTTCAATACCTCTTGGTATGTCATATTTTTGCATGGAATTTCTAGTCTATGAGTGATCTGTTTTAGAGCATAATGTAAACTGTAAGAGGGCCTATTTTGAGCCCCTCTTCAACATTGAAGAACGGATCAACACTGTTTGAGCCCCCCATGATGCACTTGCTTCATAATCTCTCCTATTTACCGTAAATTTGCATGACTTGTTTAGCCTATATGTGATCTGTTTTGGATCATCTCATGAACTGATATTGTGCTTAATTTGAGCCCCTCTTCAACATTGAAGAAGGGATCAACCTTGTTTTCATGCTCCATATGCCACTTGCTTTGAATCCATGTTTTACCCTTGTTTTTGCATGCTTTACTAGCCCATTTTTCTTCTGTTTTTGGACCATGATCAGAACTGGAAATGGTCATATTTTGACCCCTTGGATATATTTCATGAAGGGTCTTTGCTTGTTTGATGAGTGTTTGGCCCACTTCATGTTATACCCTCTTTTGAGCCTCATTTTGCATGCCATTGTTGCTCTATCTATGCTTGCTGTTTGGCCATATTTTGTACTGAGAAAATGCTGGTCTTGGGGCTGCCTCGCTACTGTATTTTCATTCCATGTCCATATTGTGCATGCATTGCATAGCTATAGGCCGTTTCGGGTGCCTAGATTCGCATTTCGGGACCATTCCTTGCATTTGGTGTCATTTCGCCATCTTTCGGGACCGTTTTCCCCCATATTTCAGTGCTGAAATTCCATTGGCGTGTTTGCATATCATTTTAGCATCATTGCATTCCGTATGCCATTGCCTCGGTATGCGTGCCCGTGTGTACGCATTTCGAGGCACTTCATTTTCATCCAATGGCCACTGATGTGAGTGCGGCTGAGGTCCACTCACATTGGTGTAAGTCCATCTTGCATTGTGTATGCCATGTTACAATGCGTTGTGCATGTTATGTTGTTGCATTGCGTCATGCCTTGCATGCTTGTTCGCATACTCATATTGCATACTTAGCTCGCATGCTTATGTTGCATTTGGCATGCATCCCTTGCTCTTGATCAAGCATGATAGAGGTTGGGGCCTTTGATGTGTTTTGTGCTTGCATTTCATTTAAAATCAAAGTTGCTAACTTGGCTTTTGGGCCATCATGCATTGAAACGCGTGATTGATGGCCCGGGGGTCGAGGGCCATGCTCCTTGAGTCCATTACATGATAGGGGGTGTGTCCGTGCATATATTTGCTTGAGATCCATGCCATACACTGTCTGTCCTCTGTTGCTGTCAAAATTGTCTTCTGCAGGAAGTTTCTGCCGACCGGCAACATTAAGTGCCGACCGCCATTTATTCAGTGCCGATAACTTTATCTCCAGCCGATGGATATTGTACACGGCCGGTGGTGTTTCTATTCAGCCGGTGGTGCTCCAAAGTGTCCAGGGAAGCATCCTTGGGATCTGTGCAAATTTTTGAGGAGTAGGGCAGTGTAAACAGAGGCAATAGTGGCATGGTGCGGGTTTCCAAGCAAGGCGAGCCAAACATACATTATTCACGCATCCCGAGGCAGGGCTGCGGCCACCTCCTTTTTGGCATTTAATTTGTTAATTAATTAGAAGTTTTGTAATAATTAATTTAGTATTCGGACTGTATTATTCTTTTGGTCCCTCCGTGCGAGGGCAAATTTGTAATAAGTGTGGGTGAGTGTGTGTATGTCTTCCAACCCCCATTTCTTTCTTCCCTTTTATTTACCTGCTTATGATGGTAGATTAGGGCATATTTAAAATTAGCATACCTTATGCAATGCATGCGTGCATCCATGCATCTGTTGACATGCATCGGGCTCGGTACATCATACAAACTGCATTGTATTTCAAATCTAATTTGAATACGTGTTACTCGTGCATTTCACATGCCATGTTTAGGATAGCCGAGCCTGTCTAATTGCACTCTGTATGCGTCGCATTAGTCATCTTAACATGAGCTAGGGACATGCATGTCTGCTAACTAGTTTCTTGTTTTGGCACGGAGTACGATGTAAGTATTTTACGCTTTAGCATATCGCATGCGTGTGAATGTTGCCATGACAGTATGCTTACCATGCGGCTAAGTGCTTACATGAG
Organism: Camellia japonica; assembly: GCA_030407325.1. NCBI lineage: Eukaryota > Viridiplantae > Streptophyta > Magnoliopsida > Ericales > Theaceae > Camellia > Camellia japonica. The sequence goes on along the minus strand of JAPPVO010000013.1, from coordinate 24,363,637 downwards.
ATAAACTGTTTGAATGCCTGTGGGTGGAGGTTGGGTTGCTTGAGTTGGAAAACTCATTGAAATCCGTATTTTAGCCTACTTGCGAGTAGCAAAACCCGAAACGCTTTCAAAACAAACGGATATGCAATGATTATTTCTAAATTAGGCAATCTAGTCTATACTTGTTTGCTGCGCGCATAACATAGTAATTCTAGGCTAATAATTGGGATAAGAACGCATAATGTTTTCGAAATCGGATATCACGGTTAGTAGAGGCCGGTCTTCGGACCGGGCGAAAGGGGGTGCTCATAGCTGACCTTCCCCGATCGTACCCAAGCTCCCGAGCCAAGACATTTGGTGATGACGGACACGTGGCCTTCGGCACCGAGTCAGGGTTTCCTAAATTCCCCCATTAAAAAATATTTAGGTGGCGACTCTGTAATCTGGCAAAGCAGTCCATGTTTGGCACTACTTTTCAAAAAAATCTGTTTTTCTTCAAAACAATTTGCCAGAGTTGGACTCTTTGGTTCAGATTTAGAACCGCAACAACAAAAAGGAGAGTCCGAGCTGTAGCGAGGTCCCCCCGCGGGCGCTGTTATAGTTTCTGGCGACTCCGCTGGGGAGTTTAGAGAGCTTGACTCGAATTCGTGATATCCTGTTTTGATTACACTTATGTGTTTCTTTGCATTGCATGTGCATTGGTGCGCCTAGGACACCGTGTTGGCCATCTGCTATTCCTGAGCGGTTTGCTGGAGGCTTGTCTTGTCAAGGCATGACCATAAGGCTGACCGGTTGCGGGCTCTGCCAGTATGGGAACACAAACCCCGGTTTTACCGGGGCACCCTTTTCGACCATTCGACCTAGTGCATATTCGAAATCCATAGTGACCATTCCAAACTAGGACAGGTTGCTTACCCGATGTTAGGTTGTTTGAAACCGCTGTGTGCGTAGTGAAACCCTAGCTCCTGACAAAATAGGACAGGGAAACCATGCCCCAACATAGGGGTGTATTGGCTCTCTTTTACTTGCTATGTGCTTTTAGAGTGTATCTCTACAGGGAATGCATATACCAGTTTGCGAGTCTGGGTATCCGGCCTGCGGGCACCAGTATCAGTATTTTAAGAAACAGTTATATCTGCGGGTATCAGATTCAGATTTGGGGCAGTGGTTTCGGGAAACAGTGATCAGTAATAGAATACAGTCGTTCAGCTTTGCTCGTATCAGTTCCAGTGAAGTTGAGCTGAGATGCTGTCTGTTTTCTCTTTTGCTAGGTAGTCCTGGAATCATAGCTTCAGAAGGCTCACTATCCCCAGGAACATTGGATTTGTGTTGATAGACTTTGTCAGGTCAGAAACTCAGTTCAAGGGTAATCAGGGCCAGAGAAGGCTAGTCAGGCACAGACCACCAGTACTACAGCTACCAGATCAGTGATCTTTGAGCAGTCGGGTTGAGATTTCCGAGCCTACTGCAGACACAGATATACCGATTGCTCAGTTAGATCAGGACAATATGTCGAGTTTGGAAGAGATGGTGCGCCAACTCCAGGATAGTATGAAAGCCATGCAGCAAGATGCTGTCCGTCAATCTGAATTCACCAAGCAACAGGCTGTGGTCATAGCCCAACAGGCAGAGACAATTGCCAGGTTAGAGCAGCAAGCCGGGGCATCTGCTTCACATCAGGCTCCTCCCCCACCAAGGGTTCCGATACCCGAGGAAACGCCAAATGTCCAAATGTCCAAGAGGATACAGGCCTTCCAACGGGGCCAGCTCCACCCCCGATTCTACCGTAACTATCCAAGGCACCCACGCCTATCAATGTACCGGACTCTCCTTTGAGTTCGAAGCGGACCCCACAGCGCTGAAGCTGAGTAAGTTGGAAAAAATGTTTAAGAAATCCCAGGAGTCAAGACCATCCCTGACATTGAAGATGGATACACGGACACAGCTGTGACATTGCCGGACAGGTTCAAGATGCCTCACATCGACCGTTTTGACGGGTCAGGAGATCCCATGGTCCACCTGAGTTTGTTTTCAGATGTTCTGCGCCCAATGGGCTTGACAAGATTACAGAAGCTCTCCCTCTTTAGCAGGACCCTGTCGGGTATCGCGGCCATCTGGTACGCCAAATTAGAGGACTCAGTGAAACGAAGCTGGGAGGAGATGTCCGAGGCCTTCGTCGCACAATATTCATACAATACCCAGATCGAGATCACAACCCGTGATCTTGAGACACCAGGCAAGAGCCGAAAGAGGGCTTCTCTGACTTTGTAACCCGTTGGAGAGCCAAAGCTTCTTCGATGACCACCAGGCTGGTCGACAAGGACCAGATACGGATGATTGTGCGCAATCTCCAACCCAGGCTGATGCAGAAGATGATTGTCCTCTCCCCCTACCCACCTTTGCAGACCTCCATGAGATTGGGGTACAAATCGAGGATGCTATAAAGCAGGGCCTCATTGACCAGGAAGAAGGAGCAGCCCAGGAGGGCGTTTACCCGCAGTTCGAATGTGACCACCAGTGGTAATGCAACTGCAAGACCTTCTGAAGTGGGCATGGTCACCAACACCATATCACAAAAAGCTACCCCATTCACCGGTGCGTCCGGAAGTAGCTCACAGAAAACCAAATATCCACCTCGAGTCAAGAGGGTTTTCACCCCAATTCATATGCCTTTGTCAAAGGCTCTAGAGGTCTTAATCCGAAAGGACATCTGAAACCATTGGAACAACGGCCTTACCTGATCCTCTCCCTTCAAAGCATGACCGGACTAAGTACTGTGCCTACCATCAACAAACCGGTCAGAGACCGATAGCTGCTTTCGTCTGCGCCATGATGTACAAGATTTGTTTGACAACAACGTCATCGCCGCACCAGCTCAGTAAAGTCTATCGTCACTGGATCAGCAAACTTGGGGGATAGTACAAGTATGTGATCGGGGGACAAACCACCTGCGGGCAGTGCTCAGTTTACTTCAGATGTGGCGTATGGCACGCACTGTTTTGAGAATTTGCGAATGCTAGTTTTGTACTTTCTGACTTGGGTATTGAGCCAGTTCTATTGCTTTGTTTTGAGTTTGTCTCTTTGTTTTGAGTCAGTCTTTTTGGTTAAGGTCTGTCTTGTTGTAATCTAGTCAGTCCTGTTATGTAGGAGTCGGGTGATTCCGGGGGTGTTACCTCGGGCATCACCATTTTGTTTTGTGTTTGTCTTTTCAGTTTCTTTTGAGTCTGTTTCTGCCTTGGAGCCAGTTACACCAGAAGATTTGAATGGAACAGCAGTGATTTTCACACTCTTGTGTTTGTATCTGCCATATGCTCGTTGTGCCAGAAATTCTAAATAGATGACAGTATTTGATAAGAACTCTGTCTTTTCTGTGCCTTGAAATTATTGCATTGACCTAAGTTTTTCAAAACCTTTCTGAACACTGCGGTGAAAAACAAAGAGAGAGAATTCCTGGATTGGCAAAACTTTGATCAAATTGAGAGAAAGAGAGGCGTGCTAAGCTATTAATGAATGAAATCATGCTTGTTAGTGTGAGTACTGAGAAGGACCCTAGCTTTGATCCAGATTGGTCCTACACTGTCTTCAGCGCGAGCGATTTGTCGCTTTCTTAAAAACTTTCAAAAAAAATGTTTTGCGCGGTCCTGCGAAGACATGTGTGGAATCGCTCTTGAGATTGTGCAGCTTAGGATCGCTCTCGGCCTCGAGACTCAACCCCTTTGCTTTCAAATCTTGAACTTGGATTCAGAACGTTCAAAGGACAATCATGATGTGAGGCCTGTGTGGCCAGATTTGAAGCAGCCTTCGAACAGAGGCACCAAAGTCAAATCAAGAGGATCAGATGTCGTCAAAAGAAGCTTGCAAAGCTAGATCAGAAGCACCCTCAAAACAGGGGCAAAAAATATCGATGTGCTCGAAGAGCCAAAGGTGGATCTTTCTGCAAATCAATACAACAGCCACTCTCCTGGATACAGAGGGCTTCAATCTCAAAAACATTTGGCATGGACAAGCTACACTTTTACCCTTTGAGAGGCTCGCTGGTCGAAAACCCGGAAGGGCGACCCAGGCAAAAGTTAGAGCAAAGAAAAATGAAAAAAAAGAAAAAAAAGAGAAAAAATTCAAAGATACAAAAATGCAAAAAGAAAAGAAAAGAAAAATGCAAAAAAAAAGAGAAGAAAAAGGAAAAGAAAAGAATAGAAAAAAAGAAAAGAAAGAAGAATAAAGCTCGCAAGGTCGAAAACCTGCAATAGGCGCCTTGACAAAAGTTAGAGCATAAAAAGGAGAGGTTAAATACCCGAGTGTACCTTAACCCCGAACTACGTAAGGCTTGATTCCCATCTTTGGGATACGTAGGCAACTTCATTCTGAAGTCCAGCCCTAAAACACTTCAAATTCAGTTGTGTCCATGAAATAGTTTTTGATCATCTTTGCCTTCTCTGTATCCGAGAGTTCTTGTTGTGATCGTCGCTCTGAAGGATTGATTTCAATACGCTGCGGTGCCATTTAGACAAGGGGCAACTTTCCGTTGCCATTCAATGCACTGCGGTGTCATTTCAAACAAGAGGCAACTTTCCGTTGCCATGCAGTGTCCTTCAGACAAGGGGCAATTTTCCATTGCTATGGGTCCGAGGTTGTGCATCTCAAAGAGTTGGTTCCCTGCTTGTTGAGCGGTGGCCGTTTGCAAAAACAGTTTTTGAGAATTTTTACTGAGGTTGACTATTCTCTCAAAAATCATTCCATTTTTCCAAAACTGGACCATTTTCTTGGACCCAAAAAAGGAAAATTTTCAGTGCTTACAACCTGACTTGCATGATTTCAAATCAAAAATCGAATAAGCATGTTAATCTAACTTTCATGTTGGTCAAAATTGTTTTAAAACCAAAAAAAATGGTCGAAATGATGAACTAGGGGCACAGTTGAGTCAGGCTTCCTGTCTTTCCCCCATTTTCAACATACTTGCCAAGAAAGGCACTCTACCTGCCAGAAGAGGGCAAACTGAAGTTAGCAAAGGGCTGAAGGCTCTCTCACCCTCCAAGCAGCGAGGTATCAAGCCAAGTGCGAAGCACAAGTGGGATGGGGCAAGATATTCCACTCCCTCATCTGGACAGATCTAACCACGTCCAAACTCCCCAACAAGGCATCATCAACCGATGTTAGCTGCAGATTTGCTACACACCCAGTTGTGGCACAACCCTCTGTGGGGGAAGTTCATTGTTGTGAGCAGAAGAAGAAGAAAGAGAATCTAGCAGAATGCTAGGGGCAAGAGCCTGCAACTTCTTGTCTATCCACCAACCACTCTGGGGAGGGATGAAAAATGAGAGATTGAAGAATAGAGAGATGTGCACTGAGAGAAAAAGTGAGGAAAAGGGCTTTTTCAGAAAAACAGAGCTTGAGGGTCGAGTGATGTGAGAATCACAAATGAGAAAGGGTGGGAAATAATACCCGGTGAATGAAACAGGCTCCCTGTGCACATTTGAGTCTTGTGTTTTGTTTGTCTGTTTCGATTCTTGTTTTGAGTCGTTTTCGAGTGTCAATAGATGGTTTAGGTTGTTACCTTTGTTTTCTTTTGTTGAGTCTTTTTCGCTGTGTTCAGTCGTAGGCTCAATACCCGGTTAAGAACTCATTTCTTAATTTCAAACAAAATCAAATCATCTTGTGCTCAGAGTGCCGTGCCATTCTCCACATTTGTGCAAAACAGATTCGTTCTTTCATAAAACTGCAAGGCCCACCCCCGATAAGTGTGAACAGTAAAACCAGGACCTATCTGAAGCTATGTGGTTCCGGACTGCAAAATAAAAGCAAAAGAGGAAAACGTCGGGTATCTGAGTTTGTTTCAACTTCAGTAAGTTCCGAGACTACATCCGTGTGTACCTCTTCAGGCCTTGCCAGTGCTCCGAAGTATGAGTGTACCTCTACCTCAAGCTCAAGATCAGGTCTGCTTCAAGCCAGAATAGTGTATCAATCACACCTCATTCCCATAGTGTATCAATCACACTTCATTCACTTAGTGTATCAATCACACTTCATTCATTCAGTGTATCTAGCACACTTTATTTGCTTTAGTGTATCAATCACACTCCATTCACTTCGTGTATCTATCACACATAGTCATTTGCTCCACTTAGTGTATCTAACACACTCCATTTGCCTTGGTGTATCAATCACATTTCTTTCATTTTGTGTATCTATCACGCACATTCCTATTTTGTGTATCTATCACGCACATTCCTATTTTGTGTATCTATCACACACATTCTCGTTTTGTGTATCCATCGCGCACATATTCACTTTTGTGTATCTATTACACTCTCACTCAGTGTATCAATCACACTTCACTCACTTTGTGTATCTATCACACCATTCTTCTCTTCATATCACATGTTTGTTGTGTATCAATCACACTCTATTTGCTTCATGTATCTGTCACATGTTTATTTAGTGTATCAATCACACTTCTCTCATTTTGTGTATCAATCACACACATTCTCATTTTATGTATCTATCACACCCATTCTCACTTTAGTGTATCAATCACACACTTTATTGCATTCAGTGTATCAATCACACTTTTATTGCAAGTGTATCAATCACACACTTCATTGCATTCAGTGTATCAATCACACGTTTCATTTCATTTAGTGTATCAACCACACACTTCATTACATTCCGTGTATCAATCACACTCTCTTCACTTAGTGTATCTATCACACACATTCTCATTTTCTGTATCTATCACACACATGTTCACTTCAATTACTTTAGTGTATCCATCACACTTCATTACCTTTTGTGTATCTATCACGCACATACCCACTTTATTCCCTTAGTGTATCAATCACACTTCATATATCCAGTATATCCATCATACTTGTTCACTAAGTGCATCTATCACACTTCGTGTTCACCTTTAGTATATCAATCATACTCCTGTTCACTAAGTGCATCTATCACACTTCGTGTTCACATTTAGTATATCAATCATACTCCCGTTCACTAAGTGCATCTATCACACTTCGTGTTCACATTTAGTATATCCATCATACTTGTTCACTAAGTGCATCTATCACACTTCGTGTTCACATTTAGTAGTATATCCATCATACTTGTTCACTAAGTGCATCTATCACACTTCGTGTTCACATTTAGTATATCCATCATACTTGTTCACTAAGTGCATCTATCACATTCGTGTTCACCTTCAGTATATCCATCATACTTGTTCACTAAGTGCATCTATCACACTTTGTGTTCACCTTCAGTATATCCATCATACTTGGTTCACTAAGTGCATCTATCACACTTTGTGTTCACTTTTAGTATATCCATTATACTTTGTTCACTAAGTGCATCTATCACACTTCGTGTTTACATTTAGTATATCAATCATACTTTGTCACTTAGTGCATCTATCACACTCTGTGTTCACCTTTTGTGTATCCATCACCCTTTGTTCACTTAGTGCATCTATCACACTTTGTGTTCACCCTTTGTGTATCCATCACACTGTGCTCACCGCACTCAGCTACTGTATCTATCACATTATGCTTCATGTAGTGTATCTATCACGTGCTCACTTTGTGTATCAATCACACACGCTTACTTTGTGTATCAATCACACGCTCGCTTTGTGTATCGATCACACACTTTCTCTTTATGCATCCATCACACTACACTCAATTAGTGTATCAATCACACTTTATTCATATAGTGTATCCATTACACTCTCTTCACTTTGGTGTATCCATCACACATGTTTGTCCACTTAGTGTATCTACCATACTTCGTTCACTTTTGTGTATCTAACGCACATGTTCGTAAGAATTGCATAATTCTCTTACATCCTTTCTGCATGACATGTAGGTTGGTTCACGTTTACTTACTTGCATAGCATTCGCTTAAAATGTTGCATTTATTTTGCATAATTGCTTCATTACCGCATCCTTTGCATGATCATAAGTTATGCACTTGCATTGTGCATCACTTTGCGTCCTGCCCCTGAACTACGCTGGTTTGATTCCTTGCAAAGGGATACGTAGGTAGCCTGCGGGCACAACCATTTATGCATCTATATTTTGTTTGTCCAAGTCTTCGGCCTTGTCAAAAATGGGTCGTCTCTGGGCTTTGACATTCACTCCCGTCATTGTTATGACTTTCGAGTTCTGTCAAAGAGGGGCAATTGTAGACACCCATTTTTGACCGCCCTCAAGACTTGGGCATTACTGATGGTTTGCTCGGTGTTGAGAGATGTGCAGGGCACAGGTTCAGTTTCTTCGACAAGGAGAGAGGCAAACCTTCAAAATACTTTGTTTAGGGTTTGGAGTTGAAGAAAAGAGGAGAGGAGGGGAGAAAATAGGTTGGAGAAGAAGTTCGCCATGAATCCGGGTAGAAGAAAGTCGAGCGGCTCTCACTGAATCAGGCTTATTCAATTGCATAGTTGGAATTTAGCTATGAGGCCACTACCATTGGAAAGAAGACTTCCGGGGCTTCATTTTTGGTTCAAGAATCTCCTAGAGCCAAGTCTGGGTGGAGGAGATATGATGGGTTGAAGCTGGGCATCATCCCGGTTGGATCGAGTCTGTGCGGCTTCACGGAAAAGGGCATAACTTTTTGCACAGGAGGAATTTTGATGCAAGGTTTGCGCCATTGGAAAGCTAACTTCCGGGGCTTCAATCTGGCCATCCACCGGCACTTTTTGACCTCACCGGCCACCCATCGGCACTCTATTTGTCCGACCGGCTAGAATAAAGTGCAGGTCGGCACTATATTGTGCGACCGGCAATTATTGGTGCCGATGACCTCTTTTATGGCCGACCTGACCCTTTTGACTCCCAGGCATGGTGCATGTCAGCTGTGCCAGCTGGGATGCACAGAACCAGCTCCACGTGCATATATGTGGCTATTTTGCACCCTCTTGAGCCTTTTGACCGCTTTTGCTTCTAGAAGCTTGAACCCTTTGGCCAAGCTTCTTGGAGAAGCTTGGCCAGCTGTATTAGCTTCTCTGAAGCCTTGCACCTCCCTTTGAACCCCTTGGCCCCCTTGACCCTTTTCCTTTGCTTAGCCATTAAGTTTCTTAGCATACTTGGCCTATATAAGCACTTCTCTTCTCCCTTTGATGGGGTTAGAGTCTTTGAACCAAAAAACCAGATATATACAGATATATATCTGCCCTACACATTCTCTCTCTATATTTTCCCTCTCTCCTCCCTGTGTGTTTTGTGGCCTAAAAGTGCATTTTTACCATAGTATTGCACCAACACACACACCATTACACCACACTTCGACTTGAGAGGCCTTGAGGGCTTGTTCTTGAGGTTTTGAGGTGGTTTTGATCAGAAGGAGAGGTCTGCACTTGCTGTTCTTGAGGTGTTCTTCAAGGGTAACACTTTTCCCTCTTATTCCCCATTTTTGCACCATTCTTCTAGCCTGTTTGCTTGCTATTTTAGGCTCCGACCAGAACTGAAAAGATCATTATTTTGAGCCATATTCATGTTTGTTTAAGGGCTCAACCCTGTTTGGGCCCTCCATTTGGTACTTGCTTCAATACCTCTTGGTATGTCATATTTTGCATGGAATTTCTAGTCTATGAGTGATCTGTTTTCGAGCATAATGTAAACTGTAGAGGGCCTATTTTGAGCCCCTCTTCAACATTGAAGAAGGGCTCAACACTGTTTGAGCCCCCATGATGCACTTGCTTCATAATCTCTCCTATTTACCGTAAATTTGCATGACTTGTTTGGCCTATATGTGATCTGTTTTGGAGCATCTCATGAACTGATATTGTGCTTATTTTAAGCCCCTCTTCAACATTGAAGAAGGGCTCAACCTTGTTTTCATGCTCCATATGCCACTTGCTTTGAATCCATGTTTTACCCTTGTTTTGCATGCTTTGCTAGCCCATTTTGCTTCTGTTTTTGGACCATGATCAGAACTGGAAATGGTCATATTTTGACCCCTGGATATATTTCATGAAGGGTCTTTGCTTGTTGATGAGTGTTTGGCCCACTTCATGTTATACCCTCTTTGAGCTCATTTTGCATGCCATTGTTGCTCTATCTATGCTTGCTGTTTGGCCATATTTTGTACTGAGAAAATGCTGGTCTTGGGGCTGCCTCGCTACTGTATTTTCATTCCATGTCCATATTGTGCATGCATTGCATAGCTATAGGCCGTTTCGGGTGCCTAGATTCGCATTTCGGGACCATTCCTTGCATTTGGTTGTCATTTCGCCATCTTTCGGGACCGTTTTTCCCCCATATTTCAGTGCTGAAATTCCATTGGCGTGTTTGCATATCATTTTAGCATCATTGCATTCCGTATGCCATTGCCTCGTATGCGTGCCCGTGTGCACGCATTTCGAGGCACTTCATTTTCATCCAATGGCCACTGATGTGAGTGCGGCTGAGGTCCACTCACATTGGGTAAGTCCATCTTGCATTGTGTATGCCATGTTACAATGCGTTGTGCATGTTATGTTGTTGCATTGCGTCATGCTTGCATGCTTGTTCGCATACTCATATTGCATACTTAGCGCATGCTTAGGTTGCATTTGGCATGCATCCCTTGCCTCTTGATCAAGCATGATAGAGGTTGGGGCCTTTGATGTGTTTTGTGCTTGCATTTCATTTAAAATCAAAGTTGCTAACTTGGCTTTTGGGCCAATGCATTGAAACGCGTGATTGATGGCCCGGGGGTCGAGGGCCATGCTCCCTTGAGTCCATTACATGATAGGGGGTGTGTCCGTGCATTATTTGCTTGAGATCCCATGCCATACACTGTCTGTCCTCTGTTGCTGTCAAAATTGTCTTCTGCAGGAAGTTTCTGCCGACCGGCAACATTAAGTGCCGACCGACCATTTATTCAGTGCCGATACTTTATCTCCAGCCGATGGATATGTACACGGCCGGTGGTGTGTTTCTATTCA